>JAQIUQ010003151.1:122500-328622 GCA_030378365.1 Hybognathus amarus | reverse complement strand
CCGTGACATTAAAGGGTATGTTGAATGGCGCTCTGATTGGTTTATTTCCCGTTATGCCCGCCCCAAACCACACCTATGAATAATGAAGCTACTACAGACCAACACCTTTTAGATTTGCGCCAGGCGCAAGAGGCATTTATCCCGCTTGGAAAATAGCAACAGCGCCGGGATCCGCCCACAAAGTTACTTGCGCTTTGCGCTTTGACACTTGCGTTTCAGATCATTAAAATAGGGCCCAAGGACTAAAAAAGGGGGAATGGAAACGGGAAATAAGGAGGAGGGATGAGAGGAGCACATGGCCAACACAAACAAAGACAGTGGCTTGTCCTCAAGCACAAGACAAAGATACATTAAAGGTATAATTCACTCAAAAATGAAAATTATGTCAATATTTACTCACCCTCATGTTGTTCCAACCCCATAAGACCTTCGTTCATCTTCGGAACACAAATTAAGATATTTTTGATGAAATCTGAGAGCTGGATCACTCCTCCATAGGCTTCTTCAGGGATTGAAATTTGTTCCCCGAAAAGTTATTAAATACATTGTTAAAATAGTCCAAGCGACTACAGTGGCTCAATCTTAAGTTTATCAAGCGACGAGAATACATTTTGAGTGCAAAAACAAACACACACAGACGTTGTTGTTTATTACAGCTGTACTTCGCATCTGTGCGTTCATTCACTCTCGTTCCTACATTAGTAAATGTTATTTTTACATGAACACAGAAATATAGATATAGAACAATAAAATAGACATCAAATAAGCTTTTGTTTCTGCTCATGTTAAATATATAGAATGTTTTGTCAAAAATAAACTAATCAACTGTCAATAGTGATTGTTCCAATGCAAGCTAAAGGCTATATCAAAATAATGAATTCTTAACTTTGAAATATGTATGATAAAATGTATTGGCCTACTTAAAAAAAGAATACTTTGTAAGAGATTTATGGAGATAATTTTCTTTTCAAGAATTTTCCAACTTTTAACCAATTCTGTAGAGTGGCCCATATAACCTACTTAAACAAGATGTGTTTGCAGGTATGACTAAAAATGTGCTTTTGACTTTCATTTATATTTTGATTATATATATGATATACTGTATAAGATGTGGTCGTGGACTTCTAAAAATTCTCCTTTTTTAAAAAAACAACATAGAACCCAAATGTAAAAAAAAAGAGAACAATCCAACTTTTCATTTAAGTACATTACTTTGGTGGTAAAAATATATATATTTTTTAAAAAATCACACATTTAGAGAAAAAAAAAACAACAACAAAAACTTGAAATCATGTGTCCCACAATTATTGGCACCCCTAACAATTCCACTTCAAAACTTAATTGATTTTTTTTTAATATATTTTTAGTTTCTAAAGTTGGTCAGGGTATCTAGGAACTTTTAATTAGTCATTCATGACTTCCTGTTTCCCTGGGGTATAAATATGACGTGACACAGAGGCCTAATTCTCCTTTGCTTTGGTCGGATGAGACTAAAATCAAGCTTTTTGTCAACAAACACTCTAAGTGGGTCTGGCGTAAAACAAAAGATGAGTATGCCGAAAATGGTTAAACAGTCACAAACTCAAGGTCCTCCCATGACCATCTCAGTCCCCAGACCTCAACCCAATCGAAAACCTGTGGGGCGAGCTAAAGAGGAGAGTGCATAAGAGAGGACCCAAGACGCTGGATACAAAAAAAAAGCCGTGCACACAGCCAAGCGAAATGGGGTCTTGGTCACAAAATCTCTAGGTGACAACATCCATTAGTCTTGTGGACACATATTTAGTATGTGCTTAGTAGCCTTATTTCAGAAACTTTAATATTTTTTTTTCAATAACCATTAGGGATGGACCGAAATGAAAATTCTTGTCCGAAACCGAAAAGAGGAAACCAAGGCTGAAAACCGAAACACCGAAAGAAATTATGCCAATTATTAGTATCATTGCACTTATGGCTATGATGACTGTGTTCAAACTTTACTAAAATCAAGGCATTGCAATTGTATAAATTAATATAAAATTTTCAAAGAATAAATCAATTACAAATTATGCAAATATTTATTTAGCACAATGCACAGTATAAAATAAAATTCAAACTAAAATGTTTTTGACCCCACTCATGTGTACATTAAATAATAATCTACTGGCCTGCAGAAAGGTTTTAATTAAATTCCGTCATTTAAAATTAAATGTTCTCTCATAAAAACTTCTCATCACACCAGCACCTAGTTTGCACGTCTAAATTAGTTGCTTACATTTTAAACATTTAGCATACAATAGCATAAAAAGCCTTTTTAAATGAACAAAGGTCCATGTTTAATACAAATGCACATGAAACATGTTTAGTGAATGTAGAAAATATTTAAAAGAGCATTAATTTAGTTCTATACATACATGTTCCGATATACATATTTTTTTGTAATGTCACAAGTAATAATCTCAGGGTTTACTGGGTTTTACATGATTATTTTTGTATTGGTGGTGGAATACTAAAAAATAAACATCGTCAGGTGTTTATCTTCTATCTTCTTCTCACAATTCTTAATGGTTAGAGGACAGTTAATTGAGCCGTCCCCTGTCATTTCAAGGAATAGTACAACGGCGAGCGGGTTAAGCATAAACGCCTCGACCGTTCGGAGCGGTGCGCGCTGTCTGTGGAGACTCGCGCTGTCTGTGGAGACTAGCGCTGCCTTGTTTATACTATCGCCTGCCTCCGCAGCGCAAGTAACAAGCGTGCGCACCGCTCCAAACGGTCGAGGCGTTTATACTGTACTTGACCCGCTCGCATCCTGAGTCGTTGTCATGGCGGCACGCATTGTTTAGAGCAGATATAGGTGGATAAACAAGGCTTCCGTCTCCTCGGTGTTCAGATACACTGAAATACATCCACACCGCAGACATGTTGCTTCAGACTAGCACGTGCGGTTTCCGTCGCGGTTTCTGTTTGCATCATCACAACATTTTGGCCGTATTTGTTTCAGTGATAAAAGTCTTTCTTTTAAATTTTTGGTGGCCGAATATTCGGTGCATACCTAATAACCATGCATAAACAATATTCTCTCAAAAATACAAACGTACATACAATACATGTTGCTCACACATTATGGTAGCCCTGTTTGTGCTAATTAGAGTGTAATTTCACCTGTGTCATTAATATGTTTATAAGCAACTGAAAAAAATCACAAATGTCAGGGCATGTCAAAAATATTCAGGGCACTCTCATTCATGGAGTTAAGCACTGAAATCATTATTAATCATAATTTATATATAAATATTTGTGTTGAATGCACTGCTTTTGAACACTTTTCCTGTGGCATGCTGTGTTTTAATGTTTTTCCCACATGAAGGAATGTTAGGTGCATTATACTTCCGGTTTAATTTGTGTTCTAAATAGCAGATTTCCTGAGAAAATATATAATCAAAATAAATAATAATCGATGCACACTTGACTCCATCCAAGCAGATGGCATAACAACATAGACAGTTATAATGACAGACACAGAAGAACTTGCTCAGTGATTGAACAGTCCATTGACTGATTTGAATAAGTACGATAACAGTGACTGGTTTAACAGTAACTCAGTTGCTGAATCATAAAAATAATCGTACTGAAGTCAAACATTTAAAATGTCAACACTTTTAATTTGTTTATTGTGAAATAGCTCTTGAAATAACTGCGTATATTCAGATGAGGAGGAGAAATAGTTGTAACCTTATTTGCGAACATAGTTTATTTTTCCATCTAGAAACTTATTTTTTTTTTTGCACTGAATTTAAAATTACTGGTTAAGGAACAATCCACCCAACCCTAACCATTAGTCATATAGTACATTGTGCTTGGACTTACTGATCTTCTTTTTGCAGCTCATTTTAACAAGCTAACATAATTAGAGCCTTTCACAAAGGTCATGTTCTTTCAACTGTATAAAAAAATATATTTATTGTGTTATTTTTTATTGCCTATGTAAAATTGCACTAGATGTAGGGTTAGGGTTAGTGCCACCAGCATTTTTTTTAAAGCACTGTTTCAAGTTAAAGTAGTTCTACAAATAATTCATATGATGTCATCGCTTTCACACTCGTCAGAAGACACGGCTCACCCAGATTTGTATCCAAATTCCCATTAATTTAACAGATTAATGGCTTTAATTTCATATCGCAATGCATATCACAACCCTGATGATAAGCTTATCTAGATTTGCAGTATTTTTCAGAATTCGATAGATCATGCAGATCTGACTTTAATCAGCCTCCTGGCTCAGGTTTCACAATTGTATCAAATGTTCCTTTCAAAAGGAATCTGTTTCCTGTCAGTGTGTTACCAGTGTGACAGCTCTGCCCTTATCTTTCCCCTGCTTCTGTTTGCACTACCTCTTTATCCTTGCTGCCCACTTCTTTCTTTTGATCTAATTGTAATTCTTCCATCTTTTAAAATTGAGAGCTTATCCACTCACTGCACGTCTGCCTATGTTGACTGTTGCCAAGCATTCAGAAGTGTCACAATTTACCCAGCGCGCACCTTCTCTGTAACCCATTGTCTCTCTTCTCTTCACAAGTTGTTCTGTTTTTTTGTTTTTTTTTTGTTTTTTAGCAGTTTCTCTGATCTAGAAGTTGGTCAGAAGGCACTACTTGATAACTAATGTTAAATTTTCATTCATTTTGAGTCTAGCTGAGGACACAAACACACAATTCTTTCTGTTCTCTGTGAAGGATGCACGCTGGGATCTAACCTGCTTCTCCGGAACTGCACGTTTGTTGTCCGCGGACACTCAGCAAACGTCCCGTTGGTTATCTGCCCCTCATACTTCAACACAGGCTCTGTTTAATCATGCAGGGAGACCGCCGGCCTGCCAGACCTCTGATAAGCGAGTACAGCAGTTGATACAGGCCGTCTGTTCCTGTCTTCCTACGATCTGCCCGTCTTCCCGTAGCGTGCTGTCAGTCTTTGACCTATCATGTCTCTTCAGGGAATTGGGATGTTAATGAGTCCCTCATACGAGCTGTTTGCACATGGAATGAGATTTCACAAGCATGTCCTCACCAAAAGTTAACACAATGTTATGCATATCTTGCGATTTGTGCAGTTCAAGTCACAAACGTCCACCTTTAAATGTACTCTTTGGAGTTATTTAAGTTTAAGTTTTGTCTTTTATAACGAAAGCGTGTTTTGTGCATGTGTTCGCAGGAACTGGTGGTGAAGACCTTGATAGTGGCCGAGCCACACGTCCTCCACGCCTACCGTATGTGCCGTCCCGGACAGCCACCAGGGAGCGCCAGCGTCTGCTTCGAGGTGCTGGGTTTTGACATAATCCTCGACCGCAAGCTCAAACCCTGGCTGCTAGAGGTCTGTTCTCACCTTTTCTCCTCAATCAGTATACCTTATGATCCCTCTTATGCTGATATACAGTATACACTCCACATTTGAGGGCACTCCACATGGAAAAATCTAATGTTTATGCCGCCATAAGACTTGAGTCTTTTTTTTATCTCTTGACGTAGTAAAGGCTTTTTTATTTTTTTATTCTTATTTTATTCTTATTATTATTCACATTTATAGGGTTATCTAACAGTGCTGTAATTTTTCACATCGTGTCTTTAGTAAATCCTGACAGTAGTTTTTTAACACTTAAAGAGAGATTGCGCTGGTGCCAGCTATTTGTAAATCTGTTTCAAAACGTATTATCAATACACTGTAAAAAAAAAAAGAAAAGAAATAAAATTCAGTTTTTAATTAAAACCGGTAAATCCAATAGCCCTTTTCTGCTGAAGTAGCAAGGCCACAAGTTGCCGAAGTAATAAATATTTATATATAAATATATATATATATATATATATATATATATATATATAGTGAACCGTGTCATGCACACAAATACAAAACACCATTATGATAACATACATGGCGATAAACATATTTAATGACATAAAACCCTAATGTACATAACTGATAATAAAAAAAACTAAGAAGAAACATAAGCCGGTTTTCCACCGTCTGCTGGCTGAATGGTTCTAAGAATGGTGAGGAATGGTTTCAGGTGTATTTCCACTTCAGCATAGTTTAATTTCATATTGTAAATAAACACAAATTAATAAAAAAAATAAATAAATAAAATAAATATCTGATCTCCATAACAAGGTCACTATTGACATCTCATATCATCTGTAAACTCTTGTTTTACCAAGGCAATGACTAATGTGTTTGTATTACTTTCAAAAGAGTTCCATTATCAGCCCTACAGTGGAAAATGAAACCGTATCCGTACTGACTGGCCTGTATCGGCACGGGATTGGAATGAGAAATCCTAAAAAGTACGATGTTTCTGCTTATCTATTGGAACTTGGAATGTTTCACATTGGTTGCATGCCTATGACGCCTAAAAAATTCAGTCTAAGTAGGCAGCTCAACAGGTTTTTAAAGGAGACATTTCAGCCATTTCAACATTTATCTTTATTGAAAGTGGGTCATATATGTAGTTCGAAATGTAAAATAAATTTTGAATTTGGTGCCCTCTTGACTGAGAAAAGACAGAAAATAACTATAGGGTGCATTTGTATGTAGGACAACAACGCCCACAATGCACCACATTGCACAGCTCCGCAAGCCACACCCACTAATCCAGAACAGCGCAAACTTCAGAGAAATCACTCTTCCGTCTACAAGGCTAACTTTAGCTGCCGTCAGAGTTTGAAATTTATTTCACACAAAATTTCTAGTTAGTTGGCTGTGGCGAGCAGGACGAGGGCGAGGTACGTGAGAGCAGCGCGAGGCCAGTGGCGTGAGTGATAATGAATGACATCTGTGAGACGCACCGGTCCCGCATCTCTCACAGAGGAACGGAGGCATAAACAAGGAGCGACGACGGCAGATTGAGAGAGAAACAGGCCTGATTTTATGTTGTGTTTTGTTCCTGTTGTGTGTGGACAGCAGTCGTCAATGAGGGGCTGCTGGCTTATACTTTCGTTTTGTATTTGTTCATTTTACTATTAAAATGTTGAATTTTTCGCGGTTTCCGCTTCCCTCCCACAACAACGAATCCTGTTACAATGGCAAACTCATTAGTGAATTACTCCTCGTTTGTATTTCTTTCCATATTGTGAATTACTGCATGATACCGGGATATTCAGTCAGGCGAAACTAGGATAGTTCACATCACAACACAAACGTCCGTTTGCTTGTCTGATTCAGAGCTTTCGTTCAGGAGAAATTGCCATCGTTGAAATTCTCTGCATCAGATGGACTCTATCTATGTCCGTAGCGCACAGCGAGAGCACAGGCACCAGCAGTCCGCCCAGCTCGAGCCAGTCTGGGCTCCTCAACCGCGACAGGCAGCCGCCTCCTGTTCCTCCATCAGCCTCAGCTGCTCTTCACTATATTCCGGCTCGTAAAAGATAGCCACAAACATCAGATTCGGGCAGCAGAATTTCAAATTCGTCTTCTTCTATCATGTTTAGTTTCTTCTGTCATTATCATACTTCCTATCTCCACAGCGCTTGTTAGCTTAGCTTCCAAACAAGATGGCTGATATTGATTTCAGTATCTGCAAGTGAAATCACACCCACTGATCTGTAATAGGCCTGTAGGGTGAGTGGGTCCCACCCCCTGGAATAATAATGAGCTAATGTTTGTAGTCTCTACACTTTTCAATGAAATGCGACTTCCTGCTTATTATGGCGCAAAATGACAATTTTTCCGTCTTAATAAGCACAAAACACTTAAATCCTTATTTCTCCCATCTCAGGGGAAAATAAGGGAATAAACCATAACCATTCAATAATATGACTAGGTTTCTAAAGATACAAAGCTTAATGCAAATGGGTGAAGTGTCCCTTCAACAAAGATATAGAGTGGAATGATTGCCAAATGATGCCCATTTTGATTTTGTGAAAATGGAAGGATGCATTCACCTCGATTTTGCTGAAGATGTTGGGTTTTGCGTCCTTTTGTTCAACTTTTAACCATTTAAGGCAAAACGTCCCATGTAATTCAGCTAAACAAGGGACTCCCTCTGAAAGATGATCTAAAGAGGCAGTTGTTTGTGTGTTTGAAAACAGTTGGTTCCTTAGATTCTGGGGTTTGGCCTTTTTTTTCTTTCTGTTTCTCATTTTCATTTCCTTTTGCTGTGGTGTTCTGTAATGTTGGATGACTGTCATCTAAACAACATTTCCCAGCCGTTCCCAGCATTTTTTTTCTTTGAACTTTACAAACATAAAACGATTGTGCTGACTATACCACTTAACCATGTGTTTGTCATGGTAATTGCTTAACCATATAGCAACTACAGTATATTTTTAGTGATTTGTTGAAGACATCAAACATTCACAACCCAGTTGGCATTTAAATGCTTATTCATGGGTGAATCAACGTCATTGATCAAGGTTAAATCACTGCTGAATTTTTGTTTTTGATTTTGCAAGAAAAATCATTGTTGTCGTGGTTTCAACGATCTTGCGAAATTATCAGTGTTGAATTATGTGTATTTTCTTAACCTTATTTAAAAAACATTTTGCAATGGGTAGTCTGAGTTTTGTTCTGTTTGGGTGGGTTTTGTGGTTTACTCCATCAGTTCATCAGTTACCTTCATTTCTCATTTTTTTATTAGTTTGGTCAGGTGTTTCTTGTTCGTTTACCAGTTTGTTCAGGGATATTTCAATTTTGTAGAGCTGTCAATCGCTGTTAAATCGTTTCCATATCATTGTACAATAAGCTGGCCTACAGTCCACAGCGATCCTTACTTAAAATAAAATGTACCAATTTGTTTGATGTAAACATAGCAATTTAGTTTGCATAAGACTTAAGCTGTTTACATTCGTTTGTGTTTTGTCTGCAATATTTTCTCATGAAGCCTTTGGCCCTTAGGACGCATTATACTGGCATGGTTTGATGACAGACAGAGTGTTTCTAGCTGTCTGAGTACATGGACGTGTCCTATGTGGACGGTTCTTCACTCTTTTGCACTGTCTGCCCACATTTAGGGTGATTTTGATGATGAATGGTGAATGCAGAGCAGACTGGCAAAAAAGGTGGTATTTCCTATGTTATGGAATGTACAAACTGGTCAAGACACATTATTAAAACTTTGATTTTTGAAAAGCAGTTTTTATACAGGTACATATTTTTTATTGTCCTAACTATATTATATTGGCAGCCCTACACATTTTTGAGTGCTTTTGATTTGAGAAAAGGCTGCCTTTAACATCTTAAGTGGGGCTCCTGCACAACTGCAAGAATAAATGCTTAAATAGCAGCGAATTCAGCACTGACGTTTAGCATAAACACAGGGCTGAGTTTGCTTACACCAGAGCAAGAGCAGACTCTCTCTCCTCTCTCCTCCATTTGACAGACACGCTGCAGAAATGTAGGTCAGGACTGTGAGTTAAGACGGTTCAGGATGCAGGAATGCTGGCGCTCTTACATGTGGGCTAATGTGCCTTTTGCTAACCCAGAAGTTCCATGTCAGGTTTTCTGGATCACCCACATCTGATTCAGTTAAAGCATGACCTAAATCTTTTAACCCAAACTTCTGGCTCCTGCTTCCATCTTACAAACCAATTCTAGAATGTAAAATGCCTTGGGATGTTTTTTTTTTTTTTTTGGTTTTTTTTGTGCCATTGGTTAAATTCTCTGAAGAATTTGATCTTTTATTAGAAACATTTTTATTTGTGGGCTTTTTGTCTTTTTTTGGGATAGTCGCACCAGAGAGGTTTTTTTTCACACTGAAGGGATTGGAATCACACTACAGGCTGGATTTAAACCTCCGACTCCCATGTGAGCACCAATTTATGGCACGTGTGCTTACTGCTAGGCACGGCTCATGAAATAATATATATATATATATATATATATATATATATATATATATATATATATATATATATATATATATATATATATATATATATATATATATTTTAATGAAAGTTTGTTTTTGATGGACTTATTTATTAACTTTTGCCACTTTTTTAAAGTGGGAGATTAGAGGAGTTATTATTAAGGTAATAGGATCAGTTTGCATTAAAATTGAAATAATCATGTCACAATATATTGCAATACAAAAATGCAACAATATGTATTGTGGATAGTGACAGTATATATTGTGTATAAGTTCAACCAAAAAAAAAATACTGTGCAAAAGTTGAAGTTTACAGAATTTTAGTGCCAGTACTACTTTAAACTATTGTTGAATATGATGAATAATAATAAAATGGGTTAATATGTGTGGGTTCTGATAATGTTAATTGTCTTATGCTACCAATAAAATGTATTATTTTTAATATATTTAGTCAGTGACAGAATTCAAGAACATTAACCTAAAATAAATCTGTATTTATGGCTTCAGAGTCATAAATATTTTTATTCTAATGTCATCATTGTCCCTGTGCATTGGGTTATCAGCACCAAGTCTAAAGGTGATACACAGGGCAACGTTTTGAGCAATGTTGCTGGGCAATGTTGCCATCAAATTCAAAGGGCATCAAGATAGATGCCCATTTTCAATGTGAAAGTGCCCAAGCAACAATTGCTCTGGCAAGATTGCCCAGCAACATTGCAAAGTTGCCCTGTGTATCATCACCTCAAGCCTATTCATTTACATCCACAATGTAATACCAAATTTTGCATGTATTTATTAACAGTAATTAACGTATTTTCATGTCTTGGAGTATCGCAATAAAATCGTATTCGTGAGTTCTGTATCGTGATATGTATTGAATTCGTGACATGAGGGTATCGTTATACCCCTAAAAGTGAACGTTTTTATGGGTGAGCCGTTGAGTAAGTTTGGTATTTTCGAAAATTTAACTTGACACTTTTTATTGACATAAACATTTTATCTTGGTGGAACTTGATCACATCGCAGGCTTTATTTGAACTTGTTTGTCCGTACGTGTGCTAACTGCTAGGCCACGGGTCCAGAGAAAGTGTTTTTTTTTTTTTTAAGTCAAGTCATTTTATTTGCAGGTTTCAGGGAATGTCTCGTGTTGACCTGTGACCATGTTGTTCCCTGGCAGTTCTCCGGTGCAGTTCGTGTCTCTTCGCAGGTTTTGGGAAAGAACACAAACTGTGGCGGTAGATTCAGTCGTTCAGCCCCAGTGATAATGATCCCTCAGTGCTACTAGCAGCCGCCACAAACTCCCATCAATTAACATCCCACAAGCTCCTCACTGAGGGGAAAAAAAGCTGTTTCTTTTTCACGCTACATTTACCGAGCGAACATTTATTTCCGATTTCAAGTGATTAGTCAAGACACATATCCACACTGCAGCATCTGACGGAGAGAGGCAGAAGGTGTGATTTTCTGCTGTCTGTTCTCTATGAAAGTTTCAAAGCTGACTGTCATAATCTTTAGTGGATAAATATTGGCAATTGTCCGCTGCGGTATTCTTTTAACTTCCTCCATCGTCCTCTATTTAATTTCAAGTTTTGATGGCTTACTCTTATCAGATATTCTATAAAAGGTATTACTTTGACGCAGAAATTGTTATGATTGATCTACAATTATAATTTATTCAGGTTTCAGTACATATATGCAGGTCTTCTGGTTCTTTTATCAAGACACTTTACTGTCTGCTGCAGTGGCAACAAAAAAGTAAAATTGAACCTCTTACTTTGACAGAGAAATGTCATATTCTCACTTCTCTCTCTCTCTCTCTCTCTCTCTCTCTCTCTCTCTCTCTCTCTCTCTCTCTCTCTCTCTCTCTCTCTCTCTCTCTCTCTCTCTCTCTCTCTCTCTCTCTCTCTCTCTCTCTCTCTCTCTCTCTCTCTCTCTCTCTCTCTCTCTCTCTTTCTCTCTCTCTCTCTCTCTCTCTCTCTCTCTCTCTCTCTCTCTCTCTCTCTCTCTCTCTCTCTCTCTCTCTCTCTCTCTCTCTCTCTCTCTCTCTCTCTCTCTCTCTCTCTCTCTCTCTCTCTCTTTCTCTCTCTGTCTCTGTTTTCTCTCTGTCTCTTGTCTCTGTTTCTCTCTCTCTGTCTCTGTCTCTGTCTCTGTCTCTCTCTCTCTCTCTCTCTCTCTCTCTCTCTCTCCCACATACTTCTTACTGAGAGCTCGAAAACTTGTGCTTTAAAGGACCCCAGCTCAAATAAGACATTATGAGACATTCATTGACAATCAACGCTCAATTTGCAACAAAACACTAACACAGACACACTCAAATAACACAATTTCTTAAGAGCACACACTGGATGAATTAACACTAACACACATATAAACGGACACTGTTATACAAATACACTTCAAAATGAACACATTACTGCACACACAAATGCATGGAACAATAACATGCACATTTTTAAAACCACACATAAACATGCAAACAAGGCTTTTCAAACCAGAAGACCCATCGGGGCCAGCAAGGTTTTTTACTATTTTTTTATTATTATTTATTTTTTTTACATTGCTGTCAAAGTTAACGTTCACACAAAAATACCAAATATGAAGTTAAAAATGCAAAGTAATAATACCAGCAACAGTAGTAGTACTGTAATAATATTAAAAATACAATTATTTTTAAGTCATTTACTGGTCTAATTCTGCTTTCTAAAAGACGAATTAAACGATTGATTATTTTATGCTATTGACAGACATATTTTTTAATGGTATGAAATACAAACCTATTTTTAAATTAGTTGAATGAATTGAATTAGTAAAATTAAGTGAATTTGAAACTTCTTTTCAGGTTTATACATTTAACTGTGCTCTTATACTCAGTAGAAAAAAGATACACCTACTACAATACAAAGTCAATATTTCCAGATGTAATTGAAATAGTTTTCAATACATGAAAATATAAAATCTATTTATTTATTTAAGCTTAATCAAATCACCCCTTTTTCTCTCACACAGCATAAAAAGTTTTTTTTTAAATAAAATATATATTTTTTTTACTTCTAACTTTTTTTATAGTACGCTTTTGACAAATGCAGCTCACTTTTGCCTACAAGTTAAAATATGGTACGCACACATACAATCATTACACTCCAAATAATGTAAACGCACATCATATGAATATACACACTCCAACATAAACCTAAATCAAAAACACTCTCAACAACTCTCATCGCTAAAATAACAATGGAATCACACTCAAATACAGCGATAAATCGAATCTAACATCTAACATTTCCAAAACACCAATAGATGTGCGGCCTCAAGCACACACATTGGCTAAATAAACACTTAACGCACACATTTCGCACACACAGCTAAAATGACTCACACTTACTCAAACGCACACACACACACAAATAGCAGCACTTTAGCTCTGGCCAAACAGCTAATGTTCTGGGGCTTTTGTACTGATTTTATCTTCTCTGCGGGTTTTATCTCTCCTTCCATCTGACATTCAAAACATTTGAGCCATTGATACGAGCAGGAACACAAACATGGAAACCAGAGAAACCTCACTCTCTTTAACTCGCCTCACATCATCCGCTAGACGTGGTGAGGCACCATTGTCCGCGTGCTTCACCAGAGCGCATCATTAACATGTTAATCTGGGTGCTGCTCATTCTCAGGGTTGCTGGGAAGGTTCGTCCACTCCACAGGTCAGACAGAAGCATCTGAGGGACTTGAATAGCCATTAGTCAAATGCTGTGGTGCAACATTGATATCACCACCCCCCCTCCCACCCCCCCGGGCCATCTCTGTCTTCCCCCCTCTTTTCTTTCCAGAAACTGCTCACACCGGAGCCGTTAAGCTGGCATGACGAATAATGCCAAGGCAGAGAGAGAGAGAGAGAGAGAGAGAGAGAGAGAGAGAGAGAGAGAGAGAGAGAGAAAGGAAAGGAAACATGGCTTCTCAATTCACTTCTTTCAATAAGTAGGCTAGTGCCTGGATGGTTTGGACAGCATTGCTGTTCCAAAACTTAGTGAGCTGCCTACCTAGAAAGCATTTTAGGGCAACATAGGTGTGTTCCCGACAAGACAGCTGTTTTAAAAGGTAAGTGGCAACATTATGCTGCCTTCTAACTTGGGTACAGTTTAATGCAGCATTGTGTGTATTTTTCAGAAGGCAATCCCACAATGCATTGCGGCAATTATGACACTATGCACTATATCATGTATTATCATGATATATTACATATATTGCGATATATTAAAAGTTGCATATATACTACATCTTACTTTACATGCATATAGTACAGTAATCATGTGAAGCAATACATGCTACATTACAGATCTTGCGTGATTGTTTGTATTGTTGCAAAATGTAAACTATATTTTGCACAGCTCCCCTCTATATAAAGTTGGATATTATAGTTTAAAACTTGAAAAGTCATTCACAATTTTACTTCCATAAGGTGGAAAATATTGTGAAATATATTCCAAGACAATGTTCGGGAATGACCATTGGTCATGTATATTCCGCTTGATAGGTTGTATTTGGAATTAAATGGCTAGAATTAAAACTGAAATGAAATTAATCGCATAATATAAAAATGCCGCATTTTCGTTTTGATTATTCATTTCAGTTAGGTTTCCTTTCACATTTTGTAATAAAACCTAACTGAAATGAATAATCCGTTTCTGAAACTGAAATGTGGCATTTTTATATTTTCAGAAAACATTGTATGTTGTATAAGCTGTTTTCCTCATGGGGACCAAAATGTCCCCACAAGGACAAGACTTTTGGATATTGCCATCTTTGTGGGGAAAATTTTTCCCCATAATGTTGGGTACTACCAGGACCACACACACACACTGCACAGGCTGGTTTTTATTCCAGCTCCATTTTCACTAACACAAATGCACCAGCAGTGATCTTAACCAATTTTCTGTTCTTTCTCTTTGATTCCATGTGGGTTCAATGTTATTGCAGAGACTGTATGCTGCAATAAGGACAGGGTAGAAAAAAATATAAACAAACTGTCTTCATTTTGTGTTTAGCTCTCGTGAAGGTTATGTCCTTGACGCTGTTGGTTTTCTGACAATCATTAGAGAAGCAGCAAGCATCCAGGGACAGGAAGTGCTTGTCAAGTGTTTGCCAAGCGCAGGTAGAGTAGAGGTTTAAGAGCTCATCCGCAAACACCCAAGATGGCCCAAAGACTATTACTTTTCTTACCATGACTTAAAAGTGTTTTTTGTGTTTTTTTTTTTTGTCACAAGATAATAATTTACAGTATATGCTAGACCCATATGCTGATCATTTATTATTATTATTATTATTATTTACCAGGTTAAAAAACAAACACAGAGAGTGACCTGGCCAAGATAGCAGCTACAATAACAGACATACAAATACACATAAAAAACACAAGGATCACAGCAATATACAAAGGTTAAAACACATAATCAGTTAAACTTAACTTAAACTCGTTTAGTGATGGAAGCATAGTCAGCTTAAGATGTTTAGTAAATTATTCCAAGCAGATGAAGCATTATATTTAAAGCCCTTTCCCCCCTATAGCTCTTGTTCAAACCCGAGGGAACCTTAACATATATAACAAATCATTAAAATGGAGATTTATTTATTTATTTATTTTTAAACATATAAAAAATTAGGAAGAACCTTACAAAAACACTCGTTTTATTTTGTGGTTTAAAAACAGTTTTTTAAATTCCACCAGATGCTTTAATTTATTAAGCACTCATGTAATTTGGTTTTACGCATTAGGAATTCATGCATAAAACATAATTTTACCAACTGCCATCGTTCTTAAGATTTCTCACTGGATGATCATAAATTATGCAGACGTGCGTCATGAGATGTCTGCATTTGCCATATATGTATCCACACAGAATTTACCACATTCGCTGTAGGGTTAATTTGATTTTGCATGTATTAGCCTTCACACACTACTCTATTTAATTTGTATGGCTTTAATTAAGTCATAAAAGTGTTTTAGTGAGTGGAAACTCTAGGTGGCAGTGTTGCTCTGGAGTACTGATCTTTTCAGATTTATTAACAAAATATTCCAGTGATCTACTGATCCCTGATCAGTCATATATAAGGGAAAACGAAACTACTTAGCTTTTTTAATGTAAATCATTTTTAAAATGAAGCAATATCCTATATAAAGGCCTGCATTCAATTTTTCTTTCACATGAGTGTTTTTTTTTTTTTTTTTGTATGACAGTCTGTGTGTGTTTGGGAATTTCTGAAAGGGGTCAGGTCAGCGGCTGGCCCTGAACACGCACCGAAACACTGATTGGGTTTCGCTGTTGGAAGCAGCCTCTCCAAAATGTGACAAAAGAACAAACCAGTGATTCGATAAAGATGTGAAACGTGATCCACGTCGCTCTCTCTTGCAGCTGCTCCATTAGCAGAACTCAGATCAGTGTTCCTGGATGTACAGCGCTCGAGAATTTGAGCAAGTGTTGTTTTTGTTTATCGGCTGCATGCATGGGATGGCACATTCGGTTCTGCTGCATAGTAATGCATTGTATGCTTTGCATAATTTCAAATACCATATAACTATTATCAAAATTCTGTCCCAGAAGATTTAAATCGGACCTGTACATTTAAAGCACTCAGACATTCATAAATGTACTGTTTGTTTTATCATCAACAACAAAAAATCATAAAGTTTTAATGTGTTTAAGAATGTAATATAATACGAATGCAAATATATTTAAAATCTAAGTAAACTTAATTTAAATTAATAGCATGCACTGAAATGATTGCACAGTGAAATGATAATCCACTCTCTGTGGTTTCTTGGATTACTGTCCGGGCATGAATACATCAAAACTTTGAGGAAAGTTACTTTTAGAAAGTGAGTGATGTTTTTATTTATTTATTTATTTATTTTTATTTAACTTGATTTCCCTTAAGCAGTATTTTCCCCCTGATATGCAATTTATTTCTTTTTCAACAAACTTTTGAATGTAATTGCAAAATCTGTGACACTTGAGGAAATGTGTGTTGTGTTTTAAATATAATGCGTGCCATTTTTTAAAATGTATGTTAATAAAATTAAAAAAATTATGTAAAAGAGGCAACGGCAAATATACCATTCCTAGGCTTGATACCTCTTAAAAGTTTAAAAAGCCCAACACAGTTGCCTCATTCAGTGTTTATGGCACTATCTGCCTGACCAATAGCATTGTATCCTGAAATGAGGAGGCAAAGTCTAAAACACATCAAGTTAGTGTTTTAAGCATTTTTACATTCATTCCAAAATAATAATCGAAACGTACTAAACACTTTAACCTTTTGAGTGGTTTGGTTCCCTATGGGATTTTTATTTCTGTGCTCCTGAAAGTACGATCCCACATATGGGATTTAGAATGTTCAGCCATGAACCATATATTGTATTTTGTTAATTGATTTTCATCTGTTTTTTTTTGTTTTTTTTTTTTTATACTTTATTTTTGGGTCATCGTGTGCCGCAAACACTGGTCAAAGACTCAAAGATCATGTTTTCAGGCCATTTCAGGTTTGATTTTGATAAAAGTGGTGATATCTGAGGTGTTTATTTACTATTCACTTATTGTAATTAGTCTTCCTATTAACGGCACTCATTTTGCTCATGCAGACTGATTCGCTTAACATGGAACAATCCACAAGAGGCGGGATTTATCTTCTGAAATCAAGCCAATCAAAATTTGACCATCATAGTGTGATGGAGACAATGCCCCCTTTCACGTGACTTTCCCCCATTCATACCTCAATTACCACATGCTTTAGGGGGGTCTGTTAAAAGTCAAATGGGCTCAGGGAGGCAAGAGAGATGTGGTGTCCCGCAATAACTTTACCTGCAGGTGTCGCTGTTGGATAGTGTTTTTTGTGTGTTTTCACTGTTTTTGGACATTTATTTTGAGGAAGTACTTTATATTGACTGGAGAGATCTTTTTATCTTTCTCAGTGTGTCATTAGACGAGCATTCTTATTAGATCATCATAATTATTATTTATAAAACATTTTCCAAGATGGGAAAAACGTGTAGATTTAAAATGTATAGTCTGCTATAGTTTGACTTTTGGTCAACATTTAAGCGTGCACTAGCATATGGACAACTTCAGAGCTAACAGCCACACGTTTGATGAATGGGGTTTCTACAAAAAATACATTAATCTCAAAACAGCTGGATTTCCTGTAGTTCGACCCTACACCACAAGTCTAAGTAAAAACACAATGATGGTGTTTAAATTAAATATCAGCAAAATCTTTTGATGGTGTCAAGGAGCTTTTGTAACATCTACTTGCGTCAGATCGATTTTTGTCAAAAGGTGTTGAATTACTTATTAAAAAAAAGGCTGACATCCTGAAATCTGTAGGACTCCTGCATGGCAGATCTTGATGCAGGTGTCTTTGTTGCTTTGTGAAATGGGCTATCTGGCGGGCATCTACTCTAGCGAGCAGGTGACATGGCCCGTCTCGGAGAGCTAAGAAAGCGCTGAGCCTATGCATGAGCTTCTGCTGCTACAGCTACTGCTGCTAAGGTTACGGCTGATACAGTAAATTCATTGATTTCAGTCCATCCCTCCCACCAAACCCCCCTCCTGACGCTGCTAGTTGTGATGTAAATATTATCTTACGGTCCTTCTCCTGTAAGCGAATCACCTTTCTGAGGGAGATTAACATCCGAGCGGGGCAGCTCTATTAAGAGCCCAGCAAGGGGTGGCTGTGTGTGCGTCATCTCTCTGCTGTTGCTGCCATCTTTCTGAAACCGTTTGTCCGTGCTGACCGCTGAAGCACTAATGCTGTGTGTGTTACACACTGTAATGTGGACAAAGCTGTTCCCAAAACAATTTTTTTTGCAATATTGGAGCTGGCAGCAGAGTGAACGAATGCTTTTGCTGTTATTTGTCATGGATGGAATGCATACAGAGCGTAATATCTTAGGTAAAGAAAACACTCCAGGATTCTTACCTGCTGATAAATGCCAGCTGCTAGAAATTGTTCTTCAAAAATCATGCTGCCCTTTACTCATTCTCATATCGGCCTCAAACATATTCCTTTCACAAAAGGTATGAATATCTTATCAAAAGAGCATTGTATGAAAAACGATTTTTTTATGTGGAAAAATGTGAGCTGGTTAATAAAAAGGTTGAAAAATCATATATAATATAACATATTTGTATATTATACAAATGTATGATTATATATCATATATAATATAACATATTTGTAGAGTAGTTTGTGTTCAGGGAAGAAGGAGAGGTGGACCGGCAAACGGTCAAACTAATTTTAATCATATAGAATAAACTCTGACTGAACTAAGACTGACACAAAAACCTCCAGACCTCCAGGCCTCGTCCTCTCTGGTCTCGCACTGTCGTCACTTGTTTTAATGGACTCTTTGTATATCACTGCATCCCTTCAGCCCTGGTTCCTCTTTCTGTGACTCTGCTCAACTGCTCGGATCAGCCTTGGGCTTCTCAGTCTCCAGCTCTACCTTGGTGTGAGGATTCCCTTGCTCCTCTTCGGACCTCTGAGCCCATTACTCCACCTTGGCCCATCGGCCAATTGGCTCCGCATTGGCTCCTCACTCCCTCAGCTCTACCTGTGGCTGTTATTCTTTTGGTTCCACTGGGCTCTCTTGTTCCTTCGTCACTCTGCCTCTGTCACAGACTTCTGGGAATATGTGGGACACGTAACAGACTTCTCTACCTCGTTACTCCAACCCTTTCAGCTCTGTTGGGCTCCTCCTTCCCTCTGGCTACTCCTCAGTCCTTACTCATATCTCGGCTCTGCCACAGTCCTCCTTCACCCTAGCTCCACCTCATCCCTCCAACCCTTTCGGCTCTGTCGAGTTCCTCCTATCCTCTGGCTACTCCTCAGTCCTTACTCATATCGGCTCTGCCTCAGTCCTCCTTCACCCTAGCTCCACCTCATCCCTCCAACCCTTTCGGCTCTGTCAAGTTCCTCCTTCCCTCTGGCTACTCCTCAGTCCTTACTCACACCAGCCCTGCCTTAGTCCTCCGTCACCCTAGCTCCACCTCATCCCTCCAACCCTTTTGGCTCTATCGAACTCCTCCTTCCCTCTGGCTCCTCCTCAGTCCTCACTCACACCAGCCCTGTCTCGGTCCTCCATCACCCTGAGCTCCACCTCGTCCCTTCAACCCTTCGGCTCTGCCTCAGTCCTCACTTACACCGGCTCTGCCTCAGTCCTCACTCAAACCGGCTCTGCCTCAGTCCTCCATCTCCCTGGCTCTATCTTGTCTCTCCAACCGTTTTGGCTCTGTTGGACTCCTCCTTCCCTCCGGTTCCTCCTCGGTTCTCACTCACACTGACTCTGCCTCAGCCCTCCACCTCCCTGGCTCCACCTAGGCTGCTAATTATCTCAGCTATGCCTTGGCCTCCTGGTCCTATGGTGTCTCCTGGTCTTGCCGTCCCTCAGACTGTGCCTGGGCTCTCCACCATGCACGACTTCATCTCTGTCAGGTGGACCCTGGGCTCAGGCCTTGCTCTGTCACAAGTGGGTCATCCTCTTCTTGGCTCCACTTCGTCCCTCCACCGTCGTGCTCCTCCCCCCTGGCTCCTCCTCAGTTCTCACTCACATCGGCTCTGCCTCAGTCCTCCATCTCCCTGGCTCTACCTGCTCATTACTTCTGCTCTGCTTTGGCCCCCTAGTCCTACGGTGTCTCATGGTCTTGCTGTTCCTCTCCACCACGCCTGACTTCACCTCTCTTGGGTGGGCTCTGCCCTTTCTTCGTTACACGTGGGTCATCCTCTTCCTGGCTCCTATTTGGGTCGATCAAGGGACTCTAACTCCACTCACCATGATCTTGTCTGCCGCAGCCTCTCCCAGGTTTCCGTTTTACTGTATTTTTGATCAAAATAGATTAAGCCATGCTAAGCATAAACATTTTAAACCTTTTATCAGAAGTGTATGTTTCTTAAACTAAAATATGGCACATTATTTATTAAGAATATTGTTAGCATTTTACACTTGTATTTCTTAAAATATAGTTGTTTTTCTGTCCCTTGCATCAATAAGAACGGCAAAAGAGCTTCTGGTCAACATTTCAAACACTGCAGTGCTGTGCATAAAAGTTATGAATGAATATTACCATATATCACTGTGATTGTGCAGATATCATGAGCTGGTCTCATTTCCTGTGCTGTTCCCCCCTGTTCCACAGAGAAAATAACTCTGGCATCTGATGAATTAGCTTGTGTTGGCAGGAATGTGACAGATTATACTAATGCACGGAAAGACATTCTATTGCTCAATTATCTCTAATTAACTGCTCAAATCAGTCTGAATGGTTATAAATGATTTAATTCAAACAAATATATAAAGCAGAATGCAAAGCTTTGGTTTGCATTTGTTTAGATTGTGCCATTATTCCATCCAAAGCAAACCAAACAAAGCTGATCTGATACATATAAAACATAAATGTGCACTCATTGTACTGGGTAATGACAGAATGAAAGGGACTAACAATATATTTGCATTTAGTGATGATTTCTTTCCCAGTCAGCTGTCAGAGATCCATCGAAGTGGCAGCACTTGAAAAGATTCCTCGTGCAAAGATAAAATATTGTGGTGATAAGTGGTGAAGTCTATCTGCATCATCATTGGTGGTTCTGTTACATTCTCTGAAAGGAAGGACCCAAAAGCAGAAAAATCTATTTATTGCAACTCACATATAAACAATGCGAGCCACTGGGCAATTGGTTGAGGGAAATTCAAATTGGATGGTGTGGAAATCCAGATCAGTCCATCAGCAAATAAAACGAAAAGAGATCAAACAAGGGGGAAATGGAACTAGAGAAATCCAAGCTCACGTTTAAGATTACGCTGATAGAACAGCAAGACAGTCCAAGGGGGCAAGTAATGTACTGAGAGAAAATCCAGACTCCAAAACCAGAACCAGGTCAGATCAAAACCCGCATGGAGAGTTCCGGGGGCAAACAAGCAACCGAAACACAACTGGGCAGAAGAGAAAAACTAAACCAAAATAAAACAAAACCAACAGGGATCCCAAACTTAACAACATAATGGCAAAAGAGGCTGGCGACACAAAACACACTGGCAGAGAACAAAGGGAAACAAATGATATATATATATATACATATATATATACAAAGAGAAACAGGTGTGAGAATGAGCGGCCACACTTATTGCAGCACTGCGATCAGCTGAGCGCGTGGTCGCACGTGGAAAAGACAGAAACCAAACAAGAGGAAAGAAAACACAATAAGTGATCAAACCCAAGTGCTGACAGGTTCATGGACTGGTTGGTTTGTTGCCTGGCTGATCACCTTTGTCCCAATCAGACATCATATTTAAAGAACAACAACAGATGTTTTTTTTTTCATGTAACAAGAAAGCCAGGAAATGTCTGTTGCACTGAAGAGTAGCAGATAGCATCCGATCATGATTTGCCTTTGTGTGACAAATTCGATGAAAATAGACATGCAGTCTTTAATTAGCAAATAAGATCAAAGTTGGAATTGAACTTTGAACTTCTGAACGACGCATGACCATGCAGCGCTTCACTCCATAGAGGTCATCATTTACTCACCCTCATGTTGTTCCAAAACCACCTGATTTTGTCCCAGGTATAAAAATAGTAAGATTTGTTTTTCATGCTCTTTTCCATGCCATTACATTGAGCGGACAATTAAGTTGTCTCTTTCTTAGGGACTCGGAACCCGCCTTTAATACCCAGACACTTTCAAACTTTGAAAATTATAAATAAAAATATCATAAACATGGTTAAATTTGTGTGTTTCTTGAATTTCTTGACTAATTCAGTTTAAGGTAACAGACAAAATGCATTTAAAAAAAAACAAACTGATTTTGGATATCAGACAAAACTAAATAGATGGCATCTCACTGGATCTGGTAAAGAGGCTGGATCCAATATGGACGTGGATGTGGAGATTCTATCTAATATTTTTGCTTAATAATGCCTGATTTGTGACCAAAATTGTTATTTTGAGTCTAACCTTTTTAATGAATTTCTTGAGCT
Organism: Hybognathus amarus; assembly: GCA_030378365.1. Taxonomy (NCBI): domain Eukaryota; kingdom Metazoa; phylum Chordata; class Actinopteri; order Cypriniformes; family Leuciscidae; genus Hybognathus; species Hybognathus amarus. The sequence continues at coordinate 305,762 of JAQIUQ010003151.1, read as the reverse complement.
TTTTTACAATGACCATTCACAAATCAGACTGACCTGGTTCTCTGAGTCCAGTAATATGGTCTTTGCATTTAAGAACTCATTGGAAGGGACGGTTTTCAGTGAATAATAATGTACATTTCTGTCTGCTTCTCACACAAAGCTGTCTTTTAGCTTCAGAAGACTTATATATTAATATACAATATAGTCAACATTTGAAGTGCATCAAAAAAGTTTATCAGAGTTGTCCTAAGACAAGAACGGGTATTGTTCAAAATTCATGTGTAACTTTGATCCACTTCAAATGTTGACTGTAGTACATGAGGCACTCTATATTCTCAACATCAGTGCCAATTGCGGTTCTTGGGACACTAAGACAGAACTTGTTTTTAATGAGAGCTGATGCCTCTAATTTCACTAATGGTAACAGTTGGTAAAGGTACAGTAATAGTGACCATTTCTACTGTGGCTTCTCCAGTGGCGTAACTTTGTTTTAAGAAGTGGGTGGGACATGTGTATAAATGAATGAATCACATGACACGTAAATAAAAACATAGATCCGACTTTACAACATGTCCAGTGGAATAGTGCACAGAAAGTCCTGTAAATGAATAAATTGACCTAATAATATGAATAAAAATTATATAAACAAAAATATACATAAAAGTTTTAAAAGTATAAATTAACTATTAGGCCAGAATTTTGATAACTGATTTTTTGCGGAACGCGCACAATTAAAATTTAAATTGGCTTATAGCCTATCCATTGTACACACAAACTGCTGTACAATTAAACAAATAAATGGGCCTAATAATATAAATAAAGATTAAAAAAAATAAGTGTATAAACAAAAATGTAAAAAAAATAAAGGCCTACATAAACATTTTAAAAGTAAATTTAAAACGTAAATTAACTATTAGGCCAACATTTTGATAACTAAACTTTTGCACAGCACGCACAAATAAAATAAATTATGCTTATATCAATTGTACAAAAAAATGCTGTAAAATTAAACAAATCAATGGGCCTAATTATATATAAATAAAAATATACAGGCTATAGGCCTACTGTAGGCTACATCAACGTTTTATTTGGCCAAAATTCGTAAAACTGAACTTTTGCGCAGAGTGCACATGGATTACAATTTAAATGGCTTCTGTTGTCAAACTTTAAAAAAAGAAAGCAAGAAAATGAATTGCTTTCCTTATCTACAGTTCTTTTGAGTTCACCTTCAAGAACACAAGTTTGGACAATGTCTGAGGCTTCAGACTCATGCGGTGGTTGGGGAGAAACTCTGCCCTTGCAGACCAGCTTGGGATGCTGAACTCAATGCGAGCTTCTTTAGCCGGGAAAAGACGTGGGAGTCAAGACTCGTGGTGTGAGCGGACCGAAATTGGAGCGGGAAATAGGGCGACGCTCCGTCCTTTGAAAAATGCCCCTCTGCGCTCTGTCCAAGATCCGCCCGCTCTCACTCGCGCTCACATGCTCTGCACCGGAACGAACAAATAGTCTCCGAAACGGATTGAAGCACTCATGCATGTGAAGACTGCGTGAGCCACGAGATACACTGTAACCGCGCCACCGATCGCAGGAGCACTTTGATCACTTGATTTAAAAAACAATGTATTTCAGGGCTAGATCGCTTCTTTTATTTTACAAACGAACAAAATTAATGGTCTGCCAGTTGGAGATTGTTTGTATCAGTTATTTCTACTGTTAGCTATCCGTGCCGCGAGAGCTTTTAAAAGTGGTGGGGACAATTTCGACCCTGGCAAAAGTGGTGGGGACATGTCCCACCCATCCCACCCGCAAATTACGCCCCTGGGCTTCTCAGTCCCCTTTAAAGTTGGTGATTGCTTCAGGTTTGGATTTTGAAATTGAAGAAAACAATATGAAAGCAAAACATCTCTCTCTCTTTTTCCCCTTTGCAGATCAATCGTGTCTCCGAGTTTTGGGACAGATCAAAAGATTGACTATGATGTGAAGAAGGGGGCTTTACTCAATGCCTTGAAACTACTCAACATCAGGTATGAAGCATTACTCTCTCCAGAGTCCCATTAGAAAGAGAAGCGAATCGAGTTAATGAGAAAACCCACTCTCCAATGTCAGCTGTCCACCAGTATTTTTCAAAAAATATTGATTCCTTGATCTCAACTAAAAAGTTGTCTGAAACTCGTTGATGGGTCCTCATGCATTTGTTTTTCCTATTGTTTGATTTTAAGATTTAAGAATAAAAAAGAATTTTTTGTTTATTGTGCCCACATTATGTGCAGCACCTGTGGTATTTACAGTATGTTCTGTTGCAATGTGAAGGCCCCAAAAAAGTATTTGGACACTTAAGCTAAAGTATCTGAAAGTCACTGCTTTGCATAACATTATATGAAAACAAGTGGCATTTGCAAACAATTGGTGATAGGCCAACCTTTTTTATGGGCTATCTATCTTTTTCACAGAACTGACCTGAGACATTTTGCTGTGACCCTTATGCAACAGATATCAAGATGATATTTAGTAGATGTATGGAGTTCATACAGGTTTAAAGACAAACTGACTTGAGATCCAGAACCACAAAATGTCACAATATTTTTGTCTTCATTTTGAACAAGGTTTCATTTGTTTTCTGTTTAAAGCAAATCTCATTTGCTTTGGATTGTTTGGTACCACTGTATTTTCTGTTTGAATTTAAAGAAACATTATTGGTTGAAGTAATTTATTTATAATTATAAATATAATTATTTTTGCCTAAAATTGTCTAGTTGCCTAAAGTTGTCTTGCAATGCAATGGAACTACTTTTTTAGGATGAAGTTCTAGTTAACAGTTGCTGTTGTAGTTCTTATGTGTAAAGAAGATGTGTATGTACTGTATAAAAAATAATGTGAATTGTCAGGTTTACTGAACGTAAATGTTAATGAAATAAGTTAAAAGAAATGGATATATCAAGGTGAGCAAATTATTTTATCCCACTCGTCTCAGACAGACATATAATATTTATAGCTTTATAGTTATAATTTTATAGATATAACTGACGTTTTTGTGACATCTTTTGACCATTCGTCAATATATGCCTTTTTAGGGCCCCCTTAAACGTCAGTAGATGACACTATCGGATCCTGAACTCTACCCCAGACCTAAACCTAACCCTAAACCCAACTCGTCACCTAACTGACGCTGTAAGGTAAAGCTGTCAGTAGTATGACGACCCGGGATCGTCATCTACTGACGTTTAAGGGGGCCCTAAAAAGGCATACTATTGACGAATGGTCAAAAGACGTCCCAAGACGTCAGTTATATGACGAATTGGGATGAGACTGTGTTAGCCTTCACAATGGCAGTTGAAATCAGCTCTCGATGCTCTCGAAACGACCGAAAATCATTCATTTCCTATGGAGATTCGCAGACCGCATGCGAATGGTTCCGAAACGGGTCCGACCGAGTGCGGTGTGCGAAGAAAAATCGTGTCCGTTGGTCATCCAGATGCGTTCAAAAATTTTAACTCGTGCAAAAAGCTACGGACGGTTCTTATCCGACAATTCCAGCGGAAGTTGAGCGTTGCTATGGTACTGCTAAACAAACCTGAATTATTAACTTTTAATAAAATAAATAATGATTTTATAACAATAAGTTGTCATGTCATTTTTTATTTTTACATGACTTCTAACGTTTATAAGGGCAGTTAATATAATTAAATTGAAGGTAGACATTGAACTATTGACCACTATATCACATTTTTTAGCCGATCTGACAACATACCTCAGCAACATTCCTCACGCAGCAGCCTTCATATTAATGTCTCTATAACCCTTATCAGAGAGATCATACAGAACTAACAGAATCAACCTTTCTAATCTCTCTGCCATTTTTGTTCTACCCGCGTCCAACGCTTTTCACTGTGTAGTACGACATCCGTTGGGAACGTATTGCGTATTACGGAGCTGATTTCAACTGCCAGTGTGAAGGCGGTGTAAGTTGTAAGTTATTTACTGGAAATACTGAGGGTAATGCATTTTCTTCAAACTGAAGGATAAATCATAATGTTTTTTTTTTGCAATTTTATTGTATTTAACTTAAAATATTAATTTATGTGTGTGTTCATATGAAAGTGTTTGCTTGTGCATACTTGCATGACTTGACTGCCCGTGTACATCTGTGCGTGTATAGTTGTATGTCAGTATGCGGGGTATCCGGTGATTGATTACCGTAGACCTGGCCTCCAAATCCCAGGTCCACCCTTTGTACTAAATATACCAGAGTAACCCAACAATGGTCATAGAAAACAACAGTAGACCAACTCAGTACAGCAGTGGATCAAGTTTCAAGGATGCATTGCTACCATTCTGTCGCAGTGATTTTCTTGGAAGTCTCCACAGATTGTCCCAACTGATCCAGCTGAGTTTTTCCCAGTAACATATCAAAGCAACTCCTGTGTTATTTCCCCAGCAGTGGCTGGACAAATCCAATAACTCAGAGAGAAGTGTGAAAGTCGTATCAATAAAACGAGAGGGTTCCCCAGTGGTTCAGGAGCCCACTGACCCTGAGTGGTCACTTTCAACAGCAAATTTGAAGGGCCAGTGAGCGATGAAATCTTGAAGTGCTGAATGCTGTCAAGTCGAGTGATGTATGGAGTCTCGGAGTCTGTCAGGTTTTCGGCTGGGAGTTTAGGCTACTTTGAGTGCTATTACTTGAGCATTTCCTGTTTTTTTTTTTTTTTTTTTGCTTTTTTTACCCAGAGCGAGTGATAAACGACGGAATCTGGCCCAGCAGAAAGCAGAAGCCCAGCGACGGCTGTATGGACAGGGATCAGACGCGGAAACTGACGGCCGGATCATCGGACTGGGAGAAACAACGTCACCAACTCGAGCGCAGAAGAGAGGAACTGGTACGACCCATTCAGCTGTTAGAAAGCAACATTTTATTAGGTCATGTTCAAGCTTAAGAAGCAAAATGAAGTTTTGATGTCAGTGACATGGCTCCAGAGTTTTTATGCTTATGTGGAAAATGCAAGTTCAAATCTAGCCTGTGTTTTGTCTAATTTGTCACGAGGTAGTTAAACGAATAGTTGACTTCAAAAGGAAAATTCTGTCATTTACTCACCCTCAAGTTGTTTCAAACCTGTACACATTTCTCTTCTTCTGCTGAACACAAAAGAAGATATTTTGAAGAATGTCGGTAACCAAACAGTTGATGGTCCCCATTGACTTCCATAGTTTTTTTTCCTACGGAAGTCCATGGGGACAGTCAACTGTCTAGTTACCGACATTCTTCAAAATGTCTTATTTTGTGTTCAGCAGAAGAAGAAATTCACACAGGTTTGAATAAATGAAGACTGAATTTTCATTTTTAAGTAAACTATTCATATTTCAAAATGCAGACACGCATGTTTTCAGAGGAAGTTCATTTGAGCTTTGTGCACCAGTCCTTGATTGGTCTTTCGATCAACTTTTTTTATTAAATGAAGAGATGAATGAGGTTGAGATGACTGCAGGTGGGTGGTATTTTCAAAGGGCAAAGCTAGATGCAAAAGAGGAGTGAGATTTGGGGATTGGGGGCTGAGCGAATATGCCTGTACCAGCATTTAACAGAGATCAGTGACTATTATAGTAGACACCCTGCTGCGCCAACTCAAATTGACCAGCTGACCTTTCCGCAATTATAGTTTTTGATGTATTAAAATGGTACAGTGGGAGTTAAATCTATATGAATTATGAATAAGCCCCCTGTATTAACAAGTGTAGAGGAGAGACTGTTATGCGCGCCTGCTAACTCTCAGACTTCATTAAGGTGCCTCGTAATATGGAAACGTGTCATCCAGTGACATTGTTATTCAGTTTTGTGTGGCTATATTACACTGCAGGATAGCACCAGCAGAAACAGGGCATTAGTTCTTTGTCATTCTTCCTACTTCTCACCACTTATTCACTTGTGTTGTGCTTTCAGAAAGAAAGACTGGCCCAAGTACGCAAGCAGGTCTCCAGGGACGAGCACGAAAAGCGCCACCTGGGGAACTACAGGTAGGGAAGCCTCTTTGACAATTGTTTTCCTGTAAGAATGCCCCTTACTCCTGTGGGGTCTCTTGTGGTTTGGTTTGGGATATGAGATGGTATGAAACAATTTCTTGGGCTATCATGTGAGGACAAAGCAAGGACAAAGGTTGTTTCTAAGACTTAAACAATTCTGCCTTCGTAGGCTGAAAAATAAGGTAGTAAGGCACCAAGGGATGCTGAATCCAGTGTTTAGGGAACATTTTGTTTATGAACATTCCCCATTCGTGTTGTTCAGTGATTGGAACAAAAATAAATTATATACACACTACCGGTCAAAAGTTTTAGATCGGTAAGATTTTTTTAATGTTTTTAAAAGAAGTCTCTTCTGCTCACCAAGGCTGCAATTATTTGATTTAAAAAAAAAAAAGTGAAAAGTAACCATGGGAAAAATGAATAGAACAAAATACCATTCATTCATTCATCCACAAGAAAAATGAAGTATATAATGGCATAAAAATGAAATATATTTGCAATATTTACTACCGCACTCATGACCAGTAATTTGAGAGCCCTGGTGCAGAAACACCAAAAGTTGCCAGTATTTTTATATATTCTTTCAGACAAGGAGATCGCTTTCTTCAGAACATTAAACAACTCCAAGTTGCTCCTTTAATTACTACTAATGTTTTGTAAAGAAGCCAAATTCCTCAGCAGCCAAATGCTTCTTGCATTTTATTACTCTTGTCAGTTAAATTCAAATTCACCAGGATCTTTCAAACGAAGATTTAATGGGCTCTATGCACGGCGGTATTTCCGGTGAAGGTTTAAGGATGCTCGATAACTTCCGCCGATCGTAGAGTCCAATGCAATACCGAGAATTTATATTGAATTTTATACTCCATGGTTATACTAAAGAAACGTTAGATAAAAAACAGATAAAACAGACACCCCTCATTGTGTTTATGCTTCTTTTTAAAATTATATGAAATAAACATAACTATATATAAAATTACATCTAAACGCATGTACGTTTCATTTCAAAGACGAGAGGACAGTAAATTTTGAAGATTCTGCCATAATCCCATTTTCCTCGGTTTTCCTCCGCTTTAATCTACATAACTGGAAATGGAACGAGCATCCATGCGTCAAATGCGGAACTTATGTGTGCATATAGCCCATGTTATAGCCTGACGTCATGGTACATTTAAATTCAGACACCCAGGATCTTTCAAAAGAAGATTTGATTAACCTGAAGCATGTCAACTAACCATTTGTATTTACGGAAGGGGTAGGGTGGCTTCTTCATGATGAAACTGCACCATTTAGCAATATGCTGAATTTTACATACCATAAGTCACATTGAATTGCAACATATGTCAGAGCCATAGAGGAGAAATACGAAAAAATGTCCTCTTTTTAAATAGGCCATTTTATGTTTATGCGTGTAACTGCTGTTCTGTTCAACTCTATATAAAAAAACCCAAAAGATGCTGAAACATGAAAAAAAGAAGAAGAAAAAAAGGGTTTGAGGTTTGTGGGTCAAACCCAGATTTCAATGTGCCATATGCCGAAGACTAAGACCACTTACTACTAGATTACTTTTCCCACATAACTGTTCATCGTGCTTGTAGCTCTTAATGGATTTGGGCGGTTTATCGTCTGATCTGAACATTTACATTACTTGAGCTTTTGATTACATTGAAGCCGGAATCCAAAAGAGCAGTTTTAAATGTCACACACCAAGTGAGTATTAGTTTATTAGATGGAAATGTGGGAGGTATGGCATGTCACTTGCTCCACCTCCACTATTTATTTAGATTGAGGCACCTATTATTTTGATCAGAGGTTCTCAAATGGTGGCTCAGTCTGTTCTAAAAAGGAAAGAACGATGCTAAATGCAAAAAAAGAGAAAAAAATAGAACTAATAATAATAGAACTAATGATATAATCATGCTAATTTGTGATAGCAAAATAAATGGGCTTATTACACAGTTTTATGGAATATGCTGAATGGTAAAATGTTCAACACTGTGCTAGTTTTCATGCCATCACTCTGTGGTCTTTTTGCTTTCACATAATAACATTACTTTAACTCAATTCTTTATATTTAAGGTTCATTTATTTGGTAAGTAGCTAGGATAATAATCAGAATAATTATTGCAGTCTGACAGTCATTATTGCAGAATAAACCACTTTAGGATGGTATAAAATCATCTTATGATCTCTACATTATGCCTTACATTATCAACATTTAAAAGGGAGAGAAAACACTACACATGTGTTTTGTTGCTGACGTCAAAGGCTGTCCAATCAAACTCTACAGTAATTTGAGACATACATGTGTGACTTGTTAAGCTAATAGTAATATAATTTTTAGCCTGTTGGTTGTTCAGTCTAAACTGGTAAATCGCATCTATGCTGTTGTTTCTGTTTGTATAGAATTGAAAGGGTTTTCTATTGGTCTATTCATGGTTATATGGTAACACTTTACAATAAAGTTTAATTAGATAACTGCATTAGTTAACATGAACTAACAATGAAAAATACTTTATTAATCTTAGTTAATGTTAATTTAAAAACAAATTATGACAACATATTAACAAAAGACTAAATACAATAAAAACAGCATTAATAAATACTGAATTCACTTACTTTAACTACATGTGCATGTACTTCATGTAAAGAGTTCCAGTAATATTAATGCATTAAAAGTGGGTTTTTTTTGCACAAATTTTGGTACTGTAGAGTGTTGCCATCTGATGTCTTATATAAAATCTGGGTCCTGAAGCAAAGCCAGTTTGCTGGTTTTGATTATATACACAACCCAATATGGCGCTGATCTGAAGATCCATCACACAGATATAGACAGAGGTTTACACGTCTTCTGGCTTTTGTTTAGTCTTAACGTCTAATTTAAAGACAAGTTTATTAATCATTAGTATATACACAGCATTAATGGACAAATGCATGTGTGAAAAGAAACGATTGAGGTTTGTTTAAGTGATTAGAAAAGCAGGCAGACCAGGCTGCTAAATCAGATAATCAGATAAAGGTTTTTCTCTCCCTCTCCCCTCTCTCTGCACAGATGTATTTACCCCCAGATGACAAGCTGCTCTTGGAGAAATATGAGAGCCTGCTTTCAGCTGCCTTTCAGACATTCCTCGCTGGGCGAGCAGCTTCACTTCAAAAGGAAATGAATAATCCACTGAAACGAATGAAGGCATGTACCTGAGACGCAACCCAACAGTCTTTTGCTCTTTTCTTTCTTCCCCCCTACAACTACTTCTTCCTACTACTCGGTCTTTTGCATTTAAAATAAGATGAGGAAAAGTATTTTCTCCCTAACTCTTTTGGGGCCATCTGTTTTTCATTATTGGAGTTTAAGGCAACAGTCAGTATTACTATTGCTCATTCAAATGGTTCAGGGATTTAAACAATTCATTTGTGCTATACAGACATGAATGAAACCTCTAATCATGTGGCTCAGTTGAGGAGAGGTGTGTCTTAATACTTTTTCTAAGTGATGAGACTTATGATTTATTTATTTATGCATACCTGGCACATAATAAATCTGGCCCATTGACTGACACTGCTTCTGAGCCATTCATAATCTTGAGATCAACATATAGACAGTGTTGGGAAAGCTGTTTGGAAATTGTTGCTTGTAAAACTACCAGGTATTCATATTTTAGTTTAACTAAAATTAAACTATATACAGCTATGGGAAAAATTAAGAGACCACTGCCAAATCAGCAGTTGCTCTGGATTTATTATTTATATTATAAATAATAAATCCAGAGCAACTGCTGATTTGGCAGTGGTCTCTTAATTTTTTCCATTGTGTACACTCACCGGCCACTTTATTAGGTACACCTGTCCAACTGCTCGTTAACACTTAATTTCTAAGCAGCCAATCACATGGCGGCAACTTCAGTGCATTTAGGCATGTAGACAAGGTCAAGACAATCTCCTGCAGTTCAAACGAAGCATCAGTATGGGGAAGAAAGGTGATTTGAGTGACTTTGAACGTGGCATGATTGTTGGTCCCAGAAGGGCTGGTCTGAGTATTTCAGAAACTGCTAATCTACTGGGATTTTCACGCACAACCAATGTCTAGGGTTTACAGAGAATGGTCAGAAAAAGAAAAAAACATCCAGTGAGCGGCAGTTCTGTGGGCGGAAATGCCTTGTTGATGCCAGAGGTCAGAGTATGAATGGCCAGACTTGTTCGAGCTGATAGAAGGGCAACAGTGACTCAAATAACCACCCGTTACAACCAAGGTGGGCAGAAGAGCATCTCTGAACGCACAGTACGGTCGAACTTTGAGGCAGATGGGCTACAGCAGCAGAAGACCACACCGGGTGCCACTCCTTTTCAGCTAAGAACAGGAAACTGAGGCTACAATTTGCACAAGCTTCATCGAAATTGGACAATAGAAGATTGGAAAAACGTTGCCTGGTCTAATGAGTCTTCGAATTCTGCTGCGACATTCGGATGGATAGGGTCAGAATTTGGCGTGCTACAACATGAAAGCATGGATCCATCCTGCCTTGTATCAACGGTTCAGGCTGGTGGTGGTGGTGTCATGGTGTGGGGAATATTTTCTTGGCACTCTTTGGGCCCCTTGGTACCAGTTGAGCATCGTTGCAACAGCCACAGCCTACCTGAGTATTGTTGCTGACCATGTCCATCCCTTTATGACCACAATGTACCCAACTTCTGATGGCTACATTCAGCAGGATAATGCGCCATGTCATAAAGCTGGAATCATCTCAAACTGGTTTCTTGAACATGACAATGAGTTCGCTGTACTCAAATGGCCTCCACAGTCACCAGATCTCAATCCAATAGAGCATCTTTGGGATGTGGTGAACGGGAAATCGCATGGATGTGCAGCCGACAAATCTGCGGCAACTGTGTGATGCCATCATGTCAATATGGACCAAACTCCCTGAGGAATGCTTCCAGCACCTTGTTGAATCTATGCCACGAAGAATTGAGGCAGTTCTGAAGGCAAAAGGGGTCCAACCCGTTACTAGCATGGGGTACCTAATAAAGTGGCACGATGAGGTATTTAACTACAGTCAACCTTGCAGTTGGCGACACTACAAGCTACTAAAAATGTAGCAAATTATACTACATACAGCAAATTACAAGCTGAATTTTCTGGCACAAAAACAGCAAAGAAAAGAAAAATAAGAAAGCTAATCATGACATAAAGTTTAAAATAGTCACATTGTGAAGTATAAAGTTGTAATAGAAGATATAAAGTATGCAGTTGTAAAAAAAATTAATTGTAGAGCAACAAATGTTTGTGAAACAAAGTTTTTTAAAAAGTCTAAAGTCATTTGCAAGAAATAAAGTCACAATTGTGAGTAAAGATTTTGAAGTTAGATTCAGAATGAGTTTTTAATAAGGATCTCAATTAGGCTGACAGCATTAACGATTTACTCTAAAAAACAGTTAATGTAATTGATCTTAGCATTAATGTCAACATTTGACTAAATACATTATTTTGTGAAATTATGGTAATTAATATTGTAATAGCCTCTATGCACGATCGCGTCCGAGTTTGGCTCAGCACGCCCAGTTACTTCCGGTGCTGAGTCAGTCTATGGTCAGAAGCCGGTTTTGCGTGAGGTGGAGATAGTGTCAAATTACACTTGCCGTTTATAAAAACGTCCTGCGGTTAACGTGAATGATGTTAACAACACTGTGAGGCAGTTAGCTGTCACACAAGAGTGAAAAAGAGAAGTTATTTAAATTATATATTTTGAGCTACATCAACAACTTTGAGGGTTAGTATTCTCTCATATCGTATGTAATTCGACTAGCGAATCAGCGTTTCTAAAATCGTTGCCTCCGTTTCTGAGAAAATGGATTTTATTCAAGTTTTGCCTCTATACACTTGGCCTGCAGAACGCGCTTCCGGAAGTAAAGACGCCGACTGAGATTCTTTCGGGCACACGTCATCAGGGTTCGTGCATAGAGGCTATTAGGGTTGTCAAGCATTTCCAATTTTTATCTAATTAATCACGAATCAAATTTGACTGAGAAATTACTCCTAAAAGATCATATAAAGTCATTATTGTGTTAAATGAGAAAATCATCAAATACACATTACAAAAAGTAGTTTTATAAAGAAATATTTTATTTGTTTCAAAATAGAGTTTATTTGTCACCCTTGGGATTGAGAAAGAAGATGAGACTTGGCCAGTGGATCTATTAGCAGCTTAACTTTAAGTAAATAACAGAAGAGATGTGTAACGGTGTGTAATCAAACATAACAAACACCACACAATAAACACAGAACTGAAGGTCCTATATACACAGAATAATGAACTTAAGTGAAAACAGTTGTGCACAAATTAATAATGTAAAAAATAACCATGACAAAAAGGATGGACACAGAAGAAGTCTTTGAAAAGGAAACCAAAACAAAACCATAAACATTTAGGCTACAGCAGCCGTTTTTTGTTTGTTTGTTTGTTTGTTTTCAAGCTGCCTCTGAATTAATATTTAGATCAATATTTAGATATATGTATAGTCCAAAACAGTTTGGTTACCAAAATTCTTCAAAATATTTTATTTTATGTTCCCAAAAAAAGAAAGTCAGTTGTATAGGTTTGAAATTACACGAGGGTGAGTAAATGTAAATAAACAGATTTTTTTTTTGGCAAACTATTCACAAAATATAAAATTATTTAAATATATATATACAGTATATATATATCTTCCACGTTGGTAGAGATGATCAATGGTATTAATGATTGGTTAATTAATTTGAACATCCTATACTCTAAATACTCTAAATAAGAAACTTTAACTGCCAGTAGGTGGTGGTAAATGTCTGTAAAAATAATTGAGTCATTCATATATTTGATTTATTCAAACAGCTGATTCATTCAGGAATGAAGTAAATGTCTCTTTATGAATGGGCCATTGAATCATTGGTTCACGCGATTGATTCAGCTTAAAATGAGAATCACGATTTTTTTTTTTGCTTCATTGCTTTTATAGATGTTTGTTTCATCTGGCCGCTGGTACTTTGTGATTGAGCAGTTTTGTTTTTAACCATCTCATTCTGTAGTATGTGAGGATGTTTTCAGGCGATTTAACAGACTGGTGGTGTTACCCTTTGGTGTAGAAACGATGTAAACATCGCTTGTAATGTATGGTTTGCTGAGCAGCATCATCTGGTTTGAAACCGAAAAGTACTTTAGTACTTTAGTACTTAGCTATCTTTCAGGTACTAATACATTGTCAGGATCATCATCAGACCTATTTGCACTTTGCTCTGCCTCACTCATTCTTCTGCTCTGCTTGGTTTCTTCTCTAAGTCAAGACATGTTTATCAACTGTCACATGCGTTGTTATTGTGATGCAACCAGCACACGCACACCTGGCTTTCGCAATACCCGATGTGAAGTCAATGCGCCATCACGTCCGCTGTGAGTTATGGCGCATTATCTCGTTGAATATCATTGGCAAAATCGTAGAAATGCAGGATTAAGGTCACATTAGGAGTTGAGTTGAGATTGCGTCCTTTTAACAATTAATCATATTTATTGAACTGTTATATAAAATCAGTATCACATTTGCATTTGTGCTATTTAGGACAAAAACAGGACTTGTGATATTGCGCTCATTACTCTTGGGATATTGCTTAACTAAATCATTTGATATAAATATGAGACAAAAACTCATACAGGAATATTCTTGCCCTGATATCTTTCATTTTAGGGGCATTCTAACTGCATTCTATAGGTTATATTATACAGTGAGTTGTTGCTCTGCTTCATGTTTGTCATCAATCAACTGTATGATTAATGTAAGATGAACTGCGTTAGGTCTGTGGCAGGACATGTGCATCAAATTGTTTTTATCAATTATATCAAATGATAAATTGACAGCCCTTTATTGAAGCGGTTTATTTAAACCTCTAGGGCTTGGAAACTATCTGAACTACTGTCTCAATTTCCAGTCACAACACCTGCCACTGTTTATCACCTCATCAGTACACACAGATAACACAGATACCAGTTACTACTCTGCTATATTGATTATGTGCTATGGTTGTGTGGATCATCCTAGAGGAAGAAGTTCAGAGAGAAATTCCAGAGTCCATTTCAGTGCGAGAAGTCCCTGAGCCCACCCCATCGCGGCTCCAGTCCCACTCCCACTCCAGAGTCCGCCCCACTCCATGAGTCTATACGAGAACTCTCCCCATACCAAGAGTCTGCTCCAGAGTTCAGCCAAGCGTCCTCTCCAGAATTCAGCCAAGAGTCCCACTCATTTCCCCTTACTTAGTCAGGAGCATGCTCAGATCCCCAAACAAGCCAGGAGTTAACTCAGATCTCAGCGATTCGTTGTGAGTTCACCGTTGCTCTAGAGCTCAACCTAGAATCCTCCTCTCGTTGAACACCAGCCTAACTCCAGCACAAAAGAGGAGGCTAAGAAGGAAGAGATCAACCTTTCATCACTCTGATACAATCCCTGAGCTCAGTCCAGTGTCGGCTCCAGCCCCTGACCTTAGTACTTTGTCGGCTCCAGCCCCTGACTATAGACCAGTGATGGCTCCAGCCCCTGACCAGTGTCCAGTAATGGCTCCAGCCACTGACCAATGTCCAGTGATGGCTCCAGCCCCTGACCAGTGTCCAGTGATGGCTCCAGCCCCTGACCAGAGTCCAGTGATGACTCCAGTCAGTTCAGTCCCAAGTCCGCTTCAGCCCCACGGTTCAGTCCTGAGCCCATTCTTGTCTTAGAGCCCAGCCCAGAGCGTGCTCTCATCACAGAGCTCAGCACAGTGACTTCTCTACCATCAGAGTCCTCTACCAACATGGCCACCATGTCAGAGTTCCCCACTATACTGGATTTTATCCCTGAAACTTCTGATGTCACTGCCATCATGCCTGAACCCAGCCATGTAGTTCCAAATCTGGGATTCAGAGACCCTTCTACTACTGACTGCTCTACCCGTTATGGCAGTGGCCTTCATGTGGGTTTGGGCTGCACACTTAAACTCTTATCGAAAATGGCAGTATTCATCCATAAACTTCCTGTATGCCCTAAAGCGACCACGGAGTTCATTCCGAGTTTTCTGTTTACCCAGATGCGACTACAGAGGTCATTTCCGAGTTTCCTGTTTGCCCAAATACAACTATGGAGGTTGTACTTCAGTTTCCTGCCTGTCTAGATTAATCCATGGAGGTTCCCAGTTAACTGTATTCCCTGAAGTGACCACAGAGGTCATCCCCTATTTCTGGTCTGTTCAGATGTGACCACGTATGCCGTTCCTCGAGGTTTCCTATTTGCCCTGATGCAACTAGGAAGGTTGTACTTGAGTTTCCTGCCTGTCTAGATACGACTATGGAGATTGTTCCCAAGTTTCCTGTTTGTCCTGTGTCCTGTTTGCTGCTAAGAAGGTCATACAGTACCCAAATTTCCAGTTTACCTTGATGTAGCCACGGAGGTTGTCCTATGTCCACAGAGATTAATCAATGTCCCTTAATCACGGCCACAGAGGCTGATCAAAGTCCCCTTGCCAAGGCCACATAGGCCGATTAAGATCCTCTTGTTGCAGCCTTGATGGTTGCCCTTGAACTCTGTTTGTCTTTGTTTCATGTAGGTCTGTCAAAATTAGCCCCTCAGACATAAGGAAGCCAGCTGGCACTCCAGACGCCCGTCTTCCAGCCGGCACTCCAGACATCAGCAAGCCAGTCAGCACTCCAGACACTCGGCTTACTACTGACACTCCACACGTTCTCAAGATTGTCAACCATCCAGATGTTATCAAGCCTGTCACCTATCCAGACGTTCTCTAGCCAGCTGCCCTTCCAGATGATCTCAAGCCTACTTCCCTTCCAGACATTAAGCCTGCTAATCCTACTGATGGTCTCTAGCCAAGCGATCTGCCTGGTGTTAGGTTTGTCTGCTCTGACATGGTGGTCTTTGTCTCTGCCTTTGGAGGTTTTCAGCTCCACTGTGGGATCTACTATTCTGCCAGCTTCACCTTGGGAGTCTTCAACTCCGTCCAGCATCATGGACCTTCTGCTCTGATTTCTACCCTTGCTCATCCTGTCCTGACTCAGTTGGATTTATTTTGGCGCAAGGTCGCACCTTCCTGGAGGGGTAGTCCTGTCACAATCCTCAGTCACCAGCCCAGTCACCACATAATGACATTTCCTACTTCCCAGCATCCCTTCTGATTCCCACCTGCAATCAGCCATCATCACACCTACCACTGATAATCACCTTGTCAAGACACGACAGATAAGCACTCTCCTTGCATAACTTCATTGTTTGGTCTCATTGAACACTAAGCATGTTCACTTACCTGATGACATATACATAGCTACTTACCCAACTACCTTCCTGTGATACTTACCACAATCCTGTCTTTTCTTATCTTCCGTCTTCCACCTTCAGTCATCATCAGTCATCTTCAGTCCTCTTCAGTCTCCAGCCATCCAGTTTGCATCAGTCTGTACCTATATAATATTAAGAACTGTTATTCACAGTTAAGAGTTTGCAGCTATTTAATAAACGCAATCTCCCACCCTGATTGCATCATTTGTTTCCTGCGCTTACCTGCAAATAAACACCCTTTGTGGAAGATACCTTTGGGTTACATCCTTCTGTTTGACTTTTGAATAATAAAATATAAAAATGTAATTGTTAAGTAATGTTTTAAAAGCTTTATTAACCTTTTATACAAATTTTACCACTGCATTTCTGAGCTTTTTATTATTTTTTATGAAAGCCTCTGCTCTCAAATTCTCCATTCAGATGGAGTTCATTATTGTGCTCCAAAAAAACTGTGAAACCTCTGGATGTTAATTTTTCAGGGAATTTCAAGGCCGGATTTTTGTACCCATTCAAATGAATGTGGCATATTGTTGGAAGGGTTTCATAGTCGTAGCACACTAGCACTGGAGTGGGGTTGCGCATGAGTTTGAGATGGTTGGTATGCAGGTTATAGTTTTGAGTCAGGAACTGTCTGCTGATATGGCAGGGGAGTGTGTGAGCCATTTTCTATGGAGCTAGAAAATGTCTGGCTTATTTGGACAAGATTCAAGAGCCCTGAGTTTGTGCCATTGCCTTATGTGTTTTGACCTTTTTGTCTGTCAGTGTGTTTGTGTATTGTAGCTTCAGACTTTCAGCAACCATGAGCATTCAACATTAGTTTAGGGCCTGTCTAAATCTCACAAATTTACAGAGAGTTTGGAAAGTTACTCAAAATAAGTCATTAGTATTACTAATTACTAATTACTTTTCTAGTTTTTCATGGGAATACTTTAGTAATTACTCTGTCTAAACAGCAATCACATTACTCTTTACTGTCGCTGCAAAAGTGGCTTGCTCCAGAATCACTTGATTACTTTTAGTTACTTGATTACTCAGTTTACGTCAACAGTGCCTACTTAAAATTAATTCAGAATCCATAGAATCTTTTTATCCCTTTTTTTATTTTCTTCACACTAGGATAACTACAAAACGTTTTTTTTTCTATGCCATAGATGAGAAAACCCTCTTTACCGTTTTTTTTTTTAAGAGTGTATTTGGTGTTCTGAAAATTGACCCACTCCATCATGTTTGAGTAAAAAGGAGAAAGTGCTATGCTTATTATTCCTAAACACTATATAACTATCAATTGTGGGGAAGTCTGTGTGTAGCACTTGTTTCCCTGCATATTCTCAAGGATACGTTCATTACAAACGAGTCCCCTGTGGTTTATTTTTAAGGACCTGATCATTTCAGTCTGATCTTAACAGTATGAGAGGTACATTTCAGCTTGAATTTTATTTTAGCTGTCATAATATAAAACAGTCAGTGCAAAAAGGCTGTTTTTGATAGATGCAGCAAGGGCAGCACAAACTATACTGGACCCGAAAGCAAACTCACAGTTCAAGGCTCGAAGCAAAGCATATTTTTTTATTTCATAAGCAAAGATGCATTTACATTTTTGAAGCACAGGAGGAAAAAATAATAAAAACGGTCATTATAATGTCAAGGAGAGAGGGTGGAAAATGCTCATTAATATGATCAACAATAAAATATTTTAGTTGCTAATGACTTCTCAGATGATTTAAAATTATACAACTTTTTTTAATAAATTAATCTCAGAGACTGAGATCGACAGCTATCAGGGACTGTTAGATTAGATTTTCTCATGTCCACAGACTAATATTAGCCTGGCTGCACCCTCCCACGCACTTCCGCTCAATTTCATTTTCCTTCAGTACTACATCTGGGACTGCTGTATATCCTTAGGTTTCCAGAAATAAATTTTTTTGTAGGACCAATCAGCGAATAGAGGGAGTGGCTGAGAACGATGACATTGATGTAGCTCATCAGTTTGAGTTCAGTAAAGGCAGCGGAGAAAGACGTGAGAAAAGCTCGGTCCGTTGTTGGAAAAGAAACTGCCGAATATACAAAATGTAAAGCCGGATTGTTGTCGTCTCACCTCTTGTTGCACAATGGAGGACCACGTGAAGGAGGCAGAAAGGTTGGAAGTTTGTGCTGGGCAGCTCGGTGTTTATGATGACCATGACATTTTGGACGGACGCTTTAGCCTAGTGTTCGGAAGCCGAGTCCTGCTGCTAAACTATTGTTGAAGATCCGCTCAGGAGTCATGTCAGTAGCTCATATTCCCAACAGTAAATTTTGTGATTCTTGTGATGAATAGAACATTTTGAGCCCCTTTGTGCACTCGTCCA
This sequence comes from Hybognathus amarus, assembly GCA_030378365.1. Lineage (NCBI taxonomy): Eukaryota > Metazoa > Chordata > Actinopteri > Cypriniformes > Leuciscidae > Hybognathus > Hybognathus amarus. Next base: position 287,085 of record JAQIUQ010003151.1, on the reverse strand, counting down.
CGAGGTTGGTGTGTCAGTTTTACATGTTGTAAATCATACAAATTGGTTGTAATTTTTTTAAAATAATTGTCATAAATAAAAATGTGAAAACACATACTTTGAAGACCGTAATTAAGAAACAATAATCCGTAATATGAAAAATTGTTGTTTATTACACATCTGCAGATAGAGACAGACAGATCATTCACAGTACAGCATTTACAGCAGATCAGAAAACGACCACAGCGGCGTATTTGTAATGATTAGACAGAGCTTCGACTGTTGAATGAATATATCACTGTCCTTCGTGTCAAATATACATTTCGAATTAATAATTGTTCCTAGATTAGCAAAACCTGCAGCTCTCGTTGACTGAAATCTTATTGTAAACATAATCCTCTGATCATTCGGACTTGTTGTTTCCAGCCGTTTCGGCGCATGACAAACGTCATGACCACACGTTAGCGATTAGCTATGGCAGATCCTGAGTGACTCTGGGCAGATCCAATAGTTTTGAACTTTAATGGTGAACCCGCCTACAAGGAAGTAAACATTTCTCAATGGAGAGAGGCCAGACTCTATGTACAAATGAAATGTACTAGAGTCTGGTTGAACCAGGCTAGACTAATATAACATTATTATTAGAAAAATCTAAAAATGTCCAAAATAATTCTATTAATAATAAATTCTGTTGGTCATTGGATAAATGGACTTAAAGGAGTAGTTCACTTAAAAAAAAATAAAAAAAACTTTTTTATTTAGCTGAATTTACTCACCCCCATGTCATCTAAGATGTCCACATCTTTCTTTCTTCAGTCAAAAAGAAATTAAGGTTTTTGATGAAAACATTCCAGGATTTTCTCCATATAATGGACTCCATTGGGAACCAAATGGTTCAAGGTCCAAATGAGAGTTTCAGTGCAGCTTCAAAGGGCTTTAAATGACGTCAGATGATGAATAAGGGTCTTATCTAGGACCCTTCGAGTTATGACTCGAAACATTTTTTTTTCTTTTTGATGAACGACTTTGAACAGGAGAGTCACAAACGCTCATCACAGAACAGAGCAAGGCGAGCATATGTGCTTATAAAACTTAAACTTTTTTATTTCTTTTTGAAATGACCGATCGTTTCGCTAGATAAGACCCTAATAGTTGACCTTGAACAATTATATCATAGTTCATCATTTGTAAACTAGTACGTTTTGAAGTTTGCATCATCATATAGGCTACTGTAACCAGCTCCATACAGAATGTGTAGTTTTCCCATGTAGTAGACTTGCTCGGAAGCTCACCCGGTAAAAGTGTGATGCAAGTCACATGAAACTCAAGTCTTGATAAAAGAGCTCAAAGACTTGTAGAAGCAAGCTAAACTATCATGGTTGCTTCAGCAAATCTGGTTTGATGGAATGGTTGCTGTTTGTTTACAATATCATGTATGTTAAGGGAATGTCGCCACAGGTACATTTTTCCAATGAGCGAGTCAATTTCTTTAGAACACCAAGCTGTGAATAGTTGTGTGCTGGAGAGAACGTTACTCTGTTGTTACCTTGATTTTTCACAACCAGCACACAGTAAAACATTATCAATGGCAATTTCCAGCACCTCACCGCAACTTATTTTAAAACACGCTGAGAAAAATGAAAACTCCTGTTGAAGATGCGTCCTCTGTATTAGACACACACCTGACTTAAGATATTTCATATGTCCCTACCATCCCTGCCATAAATGATGCGTAAGATCTATCTAAAAAGAATATCTCCAAAATTGACTCAAAACAAGGTAACAAAAACAAATTTCATAAACATCTAACTGTAGCAAACTCTAGCAAATATTGATGCATCACCTGCAGTCAGTGTTGACTTATTGTGGGCTACTGCCTGAACAATAAGTCTTACTTGAATTTGGGGAACAATGGAAGGCGGCGATGAGCAGAAGAACCGAGTTCAATGCACTTAAAATCTCTCTCCATCTGTGCCAGAACAACAGATCAATGCCTGGCTTATTGAGTTACAGCTGGGATAATGTTTCTGCTTGAAAAGCATGCAGCATTTGTAGTGGAGGAACATCACAGTCACATCAGAGTAACATTAAAAAAATAGTTGATTCAGAAGCAGATTCAGAACAATATTGATCAAATTCTGGAGACTGTCACCAAAATACATTTATTGTTTGTTTATACAGCTGCACGCCTGTCCTTTTCTCATCTGAACTACTGTCATTATCCAATCTTGTTTTGTTTGGACTGGATTTATTTGTATGAACCAGTTGACAGACACTAAGGCTCTTTTTTAGATTAAAATTTAGTTTTTGGATTCAAAGCTTGATAATATCTCTGATGTAAAATGACAAATATATTTTTTTATTAAAATAATAATGGTATTAAATTGAAAACACCTAAAGCTTTCTGAATTATTTTGATATTTATAAATTAAAATTGCAAAGGTGGAATAATCATCTTGAATTAGTAATGAAGAAAAAGTCTGTATTAAAGTTGAAAAAATGTGTAAGATGTTACATAATAGATCATACAGATAATTACATAAAATAAAATATATTTATCAAATGATCCTTGACTTATGATTTATGACTATCAAGTACCCAATGAAATACACCAATAAGTTAGAATAATGTGCATATCAGATAATTAAAGAGAAAGGCTAACCTTTCATAAACCTAAATAAACTGGTCTGGTTTGGTCATAAGTGTTGGAGTATGTCATGCTGATATCAAAAGAATTGTCTGAGCCCCCCTAGAAGGAAAGTTGTAAAGGCTTATGAATCTGGAAGGGATTTAAAGCCCTTTCCAAGATATTTTAAGTCCATTATTGTAGGTAATCTACAAATAATGGTTTCAGACCACTGGCAATCTGTCCAGGCTGGTCTGTCACACCATTCATCCCATAAGCAGAGTGCAAGATGTTTCAGAATGTCTTAAAAGAACTGCAGGGTGTCATCAAGGGATCAGCTCCAGGAACAGTCAGTGTGAATGTGCTACTGTTGTGGAAGAGAAATACGTCATTTTAAAGACTGCTGGATTTATCAAAAGCGTTACACTATAATTGGAATCAGAATTATTAATCATACTGGATCATACTAATAATTAGTTTTACAGTGTTTTAAATTAACTGGTGTTGCTTGTCTGAATCATTGGTTTTAATTCATAAAATATAATGGAAAATGAATTGGTCATTTTCAGAGGTAGGATTTAGTAATCTGTGATTTGTAATACCATGGAACTTTAAATTTAGAGTCTTTTCTCATGTGAGCAGTTGCAGTGAACCCATACTTCAAAGTCAACTACAGAGTGCTTTATTTGAAAGAAATGACAAGGGAGAAATGCCGAATAGATTATGATGTGTTAAACTCAAAGTGTGGTTTAAATACAGATTCCAGATGGATTCCTGTACTCGAAACACATGGCTTTGATTTATGCCAAGAAATGGTTTAGGTGTCATGCAAAGTACTTGTTTTGATTTAGGACTTTTTTCCAGAAATTACTCAATTTGATTACTTATAGTTTGCACAAAATAATAATGTGTTTAAAATATTTTTGGAATGAAGAGGCCTCACTAAAGTTATATGGTAACACTTCCTTTTACAGTCCTGTTACCCATGTACTTATTATAGTAATTACAATTACTGGGTAATTACTAGGTACTTACTCTGAACCTACCCCTAAACCTACCCCTAACCCATGTACTTACCTTATATTAGCCAGTACTTTCTATGTAAGTACACTGTAAGTACTGTACTGTAAAAGGAAGCGTTACCAAATTGTATATAGTATGAGTTGCCATATATCTCCAAAATGCAGCACCTGATTAAAGGTGCCATCTTGCATTTAAAATCTAATCATATTCCAACAGATGGGGGCAGTATACCTCCAGAAATTGAGTTGTGCCGCGGCCGCGCGCACTCTCACGTCTTCAGACAACACAAACGAGCGCTGTTTTGCTCTCTCTTTCTCCGCACATATTATTCAAATAATTTGACATGATAGTAAAAGGTTGGAAGACTGATCTCAACACTAAATGATGAAGACCGTCTCATAGACGCCTGTCTCAAAAACAAGCTGGTGCATTTCGACGATATGGGAAAATAAAAGCCTGGGCAATTATTTGAAGTTTATGGTATTCGTTTTATTCATATTACACTTTTATTGTTAGTTTGAATTAATTTGACAGACAGCATTGGCTGATGTTGATCAAGCTAGCGCCATTCAGAGCTGCCAACTTTCACGAATTCACCGTGAGACACACGCAATTGACACTTAGCAAGCAGGTTAGAAATTTTTTTAATAGACAATTTTATTACGCAATTCAAACAATAAATACTGTTTTGGCACTTGTACATGTTACACCACAGATCCCTTGTGCACGTGAACTGATCATCTCTACTAGCTAATGGAAAAAGAACACAAACACTGTTGAAAGATACAGTATGCTACAACTTTCCAAAATGTATTCCTCATGCATAATGTCGACCAATCATTTTTTGAACTCTTTCTTGAATTGAAATGTAGCAGCTAGGGCTGCACGATTAATCGCACGATGTTGATATGCGCATCTAATCAGTAAAGCCGGTTCCTTGATTAGTAGTAAATCACCTTCACCTGCTTTCAGATGGAGCGGCATTTACTACAAAGAGCCGTAACTTACTGACAAGCTGAGCCAAATCGCGTTAATATCGAGGACGTATCGCCAGCGATATTTAATGCGATATGGCTCAGCTTATCAGTTAACTACGGCTCTTTGTAGTAAATGCCGCTCCATCTGAAAGCAGGTGAAGGTGATTTACTGCTAATCAAGGAACCGGCTTTAATGATTAGATGCGCATAACAACATCGCGCACATTGATCGTGCAGCCCTGAGTAGCAGCGGGCTGTATTTCCACACGACTGACATCAGGTTCAAGTACACACACACACAAGCCGGCGCGACTTACTCTTGTACTGCAGTTTGGCTGTTCGTAATGTTGCGCGCCCACATACTGCCTCCCATGGCCGAAACTGGTATTACAACACCTGACGGGCCGGGGCTAGGAATTTAGCATGCTAATTTAGGTTTATATCTCGGCAGCACTATAACTTTTCAGTTTTTTAATGACATCATTGCACTTATTTCTTTTCATTCTTTTGATGCGTGTAGCTCATTCTTTGGATATTTATACCTCAATTATTCCATACGGCACCTTTTAAAACACACCTGATTCAACTCTTCAGCTCATAATCACATGGGTTAATGCTGATGATGAGTTGAATCAGGTGTGTTTGATTTGGAAGACCAAAAAACGTGCAGTGTTGGGGGTCCTCCAAGACAGGTTTGAGAACTAAGAGTTAGAGCATCCTTTTCTTAATCCAAATAATTTGGTTTAAAAATATACATTTCACAGTGAAAATTTGGTTAAAAATAAACAATATGAGTAATATGCAAATTGATTGATTTTAATTGTTAAACATAATCACCAATATATAAACAATAAATCAGCACATAATATAAAACGAATCCAATATACAGTCATTCAAAGTTTTTACTCAATTCAGTGAAATAGTTTGAACTGACTGATGGAAATGAATTATACTTGCCAGGTTCGTACTATTAAAGCTTAAATGAAAGATGCTATTAAAATGCTCTTGTCTTAACTCTCTCATACTCGCATGTCACAAAACAAAGAGGGATAGTCTAAATCTAGTGTACTCCACTTTCTTTAAAAGAAATATACTGGACAAATTCACAATGATGCTGAACTTTTTATTGCCCACAGCAATCATAATCCACAGCAGTTCTTCAAACCAAGTATTTGAGGAAATTGTACTTACACTCATTTCTCCTGACATTCATTAAAATCCCCAGTGAGGTGCAAAAACGTGTTTATATCAAGACAACATTTGTCTGAAAAACAAAGACAATCTTATGCATTTAATTTGTGACTTGTTCTGCAGGAGGAAGATATCCTTGACCTCCTGGAGCAGTGTGAACTGGATGATGAGAAACTGTTGGGAAAAACCTCTAAACAGAAAGGTTCTAAGGTAAATAAACTTTTTTAATCTAAAGAAACTTAAAGTAATTATATTTGCCAACTATAAGTGCGTTTTTTATTTATTATTTATTTATTTTTTTACATAGCAAACCTTTTTATCCTAAGCAAGTGCATTGCATTCAAGGTATACATCTTTTCAGTTCATGCATTCCTTGGAAATCAAAACCATGACCATTGGAATTTTTTTTTTTATCATGCTCTACTGTTTGAGCTACAGGAATGCTTTGTGTACTTATAATGTAAAACATCTTTAAAGGAAAAGTTCACTTTAAGATGAAAATGCTGTCATCTTTTACTCACCCTCAAGCTTGTTTCAACCCTGTATGAATGTCTTTCTTCTGCTGAACACAGATTTTGAAGAATGTCAATAACCAAACAGTTCATGGACTGGTCCATCAGCTGTTTAGTTTCTGACATTCTTCAACATATCTAACGTTGTGTTCAGCAGAAGAAGACATACAGTACATACAGGTTTGAGACAACTTGAGGGTAAGTAAATGATGACTACATTTAATTTTTAAGTGAACGAATTACTTTACAGTTTTTTGTTCGATTGCTAAACGACAGTGAGCACAACTGGAGCTAAATGTGCAAAACTCTAACTACAGTCTGCATTACCAACAGTCACCTGAGCACAACTCTTAACACATGGCTCAAAACAGGCTCAGTGTGCACAACACTATGCACAACCCTCACTGAATACACACATTCACTCAGAACACACTGAGAGGAAAAACAGTAGTATCAAACACCAATACAGAAAATACAAACATTTCATCATTTTACAGTTTCAACAGTTTCAGTGACTTAATAAAAGTAATATTTTCTTCAAAGAAAAGAGTGACATTCTTTCACATGATGTATTTATATTTTTAGAACATAACAATTATTTAAGGTAAATGATAATTAGCAGTTTGCTTCAATAGTCTGTAATACTGTAATTTACAGAATTACAGTAATGAGAGAAAAAGGTAAAAACTAAAAGTACTGTAATTCTAACAAATAATTGAGGGGCGGATCTCCTCTCTCTAGCATCAGGGCACAGGTTTTCAGCCTTTCAGCTGAAATTGTTTGAAAATCAGCAGTGTGTGAAAGGCACAAGGCTGAAATTTATTCTGTTTTGAATGTGCAATTCACAGTTTTGACAGCAGTGTGTTAGCATTTGAACAAAGTGCTGTAAATCCACAGTGTTGTGCAGGTTGTGTTTAAGTCATGGGATAAGTGTGTAGAGTTTTGAAAACTGTGTTCAAGCAGTGAAAAACAAACTAGAGTTTGGTCGCATGAACTGCTGCTGTGCAGACTGGAGTTAGAGTTTTGCACATGTAGCTCCAGATGTGCTCGTCGTTTAGCAATCAAAAAAAAAAAAAAAAACTGTAAGAAGCAATGAATTGTGTATCACATCATAATTATGTGTAACATAATTAAATGCAAAATCATTTGACAGTACAATACTCTCAATCATGGAAAGAAGTAGTATGAAGTACAGTATAGTTTATTGGGTATACAGTGTAATTTAATTTGTACTAAAGTGCACCGCCCAGCAAAGGCAATAACTACACCAACACTGGAACTGAAAATTGATTTTTTCTGATTGAGTTTTCATGCTCAGTTTTCTCTTAATCTGACTGCAGTTGAGCACTGTCTCTCACTGGACAGATCATAGTCTAAGCAACCAATTCATAAAACAAGCTGTTTCTGCTTTTGAATTTGTACGGCAGCCTATGCTATTGCTATATCTCAGAGCTCATGATAGGTCTGTCTTGAAAGTTTTCTTTACAATTCTATATATAGATGGATAAAATGTATGGGATTATTACTTGTGGTACCTGACTATCTGCAAAATATAACCCCCCTTTTTAGTTTGGGGTGAAATAGTTTTCATGAGATTCACTACACTGTTTGGCATGAAATGATATTAATTGGTTCACTTTTGACTTAGCAGAATGTACGTTTCATTTCGGCAGTATCTGCTCTGATGGATTGGAACACTCTAACAGTGTATTATGGGGCAATTTGGTATAATTTGATAAGGCAGAAATTAAGCAATTTAAAAAGTCCCAAGCAGTTCCTCTTAAAAAGCAGGAACTCTCTGTGTTCTTTCAAAACTCTGTTGGAGACTACATTCAAAGTGTTAATTTAGACAGACCTTTGAGCCAAATTGAAGTTGAAAAGGTGAAATTAGTGCATTCAGGAAGCTAAAAGTCAGTGGATCCAAAGTGTTGGACAGATATTCAATTTGTTGTTCAATACTTCTTGAAGGACATAATAGATTAGTTCCCCTGACATACAATGCATGTGTTTCAGACCAAATGAACATGTTGCTGCTGTGACATTAATCAAGACTTCAAGAAAATCAAGACAGAGTTCGCTAGGCATGCATCACCGCCGCCCTTACATTCTTTCGATAGTGGCAAGTGTTGATTGGTCTCGGGCTGAATGCTGCAGAACTGACATTTTTCCTGGATCTTCTCTCATCATCTCTCCCGGATGTGTTTGTGTGATTGTTTGCCTGTAGGTCCTGTCATCCATGCCTGAGAGCAGCCCGACACCCAGAGGGCACAGAGACCCTGAAGACTCTTCGGCCAGCTGCAGCGACAGCAGCTCTGGTTCTGACGCTGATGGAGAAGACGAGAGTAGCAGCATCACGCAGGAGAAACTCAATCGCCCCGAACGCTCCAGTGAGTTCCTCCCCTTGGGCCTGTGAAAGAAAGTGCTCTGAGAACCTCTATTAAGTCCTTTCCACAGAAATGGTGCTGGTTCTCTTTTTCTCTAAATGGTTCCAGTGCAATCAAAATGGTTCCATAAGTGAGGGCAGACAACAACAGACAACAACAACTGCTGATAGAAATGCAAAACAAAACTAGATTGCTGTCATTATAATCAAGAAATCTGTTTACACAGGGAACAGACAAGGCAGAGATGTGCCACGTGTTTCAAGCGTCTTGGTGACGTTGCAGTAGTTTATCTGGATTTAGTCTGTCTCATTTTCTTTATGTAATCACAGATAGACTCGATGATGGCGAGATCAGATCTCCGTGTGGAGCACTGGCTGTTGTCAGACTGCTTGTACATACGAAAACATCACTGGATTATGACAATTAATGGCAAAATTAACGTTTGGAAATTTGATACTGATATTTCCTACTGGCACACTAGAGCAAAACATATAAATAACTAGCTTAAAACAGTTTTCCTTTTGGATAAAAATATTAACGTGCCTAAGACTTTTGCGCAGGATTGTTTTTTTTAAAGATTTTTTGATGCATAGAAAGTTCAAAAGAACAGCATTTCATTTATTTGAAATCAAACTTTTTTTGCATTAATAAAAAAGTCTCTACTGTATTCATTTCTTACAAAACAATATCTAACTTATTTGTAATGGCTTTTGACTTGAGCATCTAAAACAATCAAATTGTATTGATACATTTACAAGAATTAATTAATTACAAAATGAATGTACAAATCTTTTTGCTTTGATAACATAAAATGTAACATCCCCCAAGAATGGAATTCTCTATATTTTTCCATCACACGCTGCGTTTGATGCAGCTGTTAGAAGTTAATTAATTTGATTGCAATCAATTTACAGATGATTGCAAATAAAATAATTTCATTTCAGCATCATTTGAACGTGCTTCACAGTTGCATCAAACGTTTCCAGTGTAGAAAACTTTAATCATTGTAATGGGAGTGATCTAGTTTTGTTTTGTTCAGCCTTGCCAGACTGAATTGTTGTTTTGAGAACTTTACTTGATCTAACTAATGGACTTCTGACGTTATCTGTTCCCAGTTTTAGTCTAGGTTTTAGGGGTCTGCTCGGTGGAAAAGCTATTTGTCACCTGTGGACTGGGACTATTAGGGTGGACTTGGAAGTTCTGGGATGTTTTGCTGCTGAGCTGCTTTTATATGTGCTATCTGTCCCTTGATGGTTTCCAGATGACTGTGAGAGCTGCTTATGGCTTAAACTTTTAAGCAGCCTTTTGTCTTGCCAGACATATTAAATCTTCAGTGCCGTTTGCAGAGTCTGAGCTAAATTACAGATGTAAATCTACTATAATGCATTTGTTTACCTAATTAATACACGAAACAGAGAAAATCCATCTTTTTTAATTAGGGTCACAGTATTCGCTGGCCCAGTGCTGTGGCTCTTAATTTGACTGGCTGACTGCGGCAGGTGATGTGGTGAGAGGTCCCCGGCTCTCATGCCATGCAGCTTTAATGAGCTTTTCTGATGTTTCAGTCCGCTGGTTTAAAGGGAGACTGGTCGCTCAGCTTGGGGAAAGCACAGGTTGGGTATAAGTTCAGAGAAGCACTTCTGGCGTACCTTGAAAACTGTCCAAACAAGCCCGAAAAAATGTTAGTGTTTCACAGAGCTTTAAAAAAAAATCTATCAATCTATATCGTTCGTTCTACCGTCCGTCCCTCCATCTGTCTGTCTGGAAGCTGCTCTCACTATTACATGATTTATTAACATGGTTCAAATCAGCCATTGTGTTTACAAGTATGGGAAAAAAACACACATTGTCAATACATTTTCAGTAATTAACAGTAAAAGTTGCAAACCTTGCATTCCTATCCACTTCAGAACTCAAGTTCTTACTACTATGTATATATATATATATATATATATATATATATATATATATATATATACATTCATACATCAAACTATGATGGAGGGACAGGGTTGAATAATTGAGATTGAATTCATTCATCAATTGAATTGAATTCAATTGAATAACAACATTATTTTTGCTTCCCACCATGCACTGTGCAAGTTGTACAGAGTTGTGCACAAAATATTTGACACAGCTTTATTAATTAACAATACTTTTTACACAATTATTTTACCAGCTTATGTCAAAATTATTTATTTATTATTAATTATTTTGTTTGATTATTAGATACAGATAAAAATGCATTAGACAGTATTTAGAAATTGTCCAGCAGTGATAAGACAGGCCAAAATTATACATAAAAATGTTAGATAATAATATGCAATAGTTCAATAATGGAAAACCAGTTTGTATCCTGTTTTGGAAAGTGCCATAGATTGTGCAGTTCATTGATTATTCGTGCCTGACACAGTTGAAGCCATGACTTTTCCATTAGCCACTAAAAGTGGGACAAAGAAGCAAGCTGGCAGGTTATTTGGTGATTGGGTTGCTGCCAAAGGGGGCATTAGGCCATTCTGGGGTGACATTGTTTGCCCCACACTACCCTGGGGGCATCTGCGATTTTCCGAGCTAAGCTGCTATAATACCCCTTTTGGCAACTTCTTCCCTCAAGATTCACGGATGAAGCGGCCATGCCGCTGGCCAGTTCACAAACTGGAGGTCATTCAAAATCATAGATTTGCTGTATGCGTGTTTCAATTCGCTGTCCATCCTGAGTTGGAAACCTGACAGGCCTGCAGGATGATCACGTGGTGCAGTGATTAAGGTTTTTTTAATGCATTTCAGATGTTTGACTGGATTTCATTGGTGATACAGGAGGGTGTGTGAATGTATGTGTCTTAAATTGAAGTCAAATGCTTTGGTTCTTTTTTTTAGGTCGCGTTCATTGGAAACCTACCCCTAAACCAATACGAGGTCCTTCCTGCTCCCCCAATCTTTCTGGGCTCATCCGCCGCTCCATGTCCTGTCCACGCTCCATATCCTCTCTGACTGCGCAGTCCCCTACCAACGAGACCAGACAGCCGAAAACAGCCACTCACATGGCTAATGCATTCGCCTGCAGCCGCTCAAACAGCAGCCGTCATGACACAGATGACCCCAGGTCGACCCCACTCAGCTTCTCGCTCCCATTCGCTCAGTCGCAACAGTTCCACCAACAGAGTTCCACACAGCAACAGTCTAGGCGCCATTCATCCCAATACGGCAAGTATCGGTTCTCTCTGCCACACATAGGGAATTGTATTATTTTTATTATATATTGCTCATTCTATGTATACAGTATATGTGCTGCCAATACCCTGTCAAAAGATTACATTGATCTGAATTTTCAGTATACAACTAGAGCACTATGTGGAATTAAATATATAATAATTAAGCAAGGACCTGCACTGACCTGACCTTCCATTTCCCATCTTGATGAATGAACCAGAAGTTCAAGGTTTAATTTACACCCCAAGGGAATGAATATATATATATATATACACTACCAGGTCAAAAGTTTAAGATCGGTAAGATTTTTTATGTCTTACTTTTTTCTCTTCTGCTCACCAAGGCTGCAATTTTTTTATATAAAAAATACACAAAAAACACTGTAATATTGTGAAATATTATGACAATTTAAAATGACTTTTTTATGTTAATATATATTAAAATGTAATTTATTCCTAAAAAAGCTGAATTTTCAGCATCATTACTCCAGTCTTCAGTGTCACATGATCCTTCACAAATCACTCTAATATGATGATTTTTTGCTCCAAAAACATGTATGATTATTATCCATGTTGAAAACAGTTTTTTACATTTTTATTTCAGGATTCTTTGATGAATAGAAAGTTCAAAAGAACAGCTTTTATCTGAAATGGAAAGCTTTTGTTACATTAAACACTATCCTTTAAAAAGTTTGGGGTCAATAAGAATTTGTATTTTATTTTTTGGGGAAATAAATAAGAAATCAATACTTCTATTCATCAAGGATGAGTTACATTGATCAAAAGTTACAGTAAAGACATTTATAATGTTAGAAAAGATTCTAATTAAATAAATGCTGTTCTTTGAACTTTCTATTCATCAAAGAATCCTGAAATAAAAATGTAAAAAACTGTTTTCAACATGGATAATAATCATACATGTTTTTGGAGCATAAAATCGTCATATTAGAGTGATTTGTGAAGGATCATGTGACACTGAAGACTGGAGTAATGATGCTGAAAATTCAGTATTTATTCAGAGGAATAAATTACATTTTAAATTGTCATAATATTTCTCAATATTACTGTGTTTTTGTGTATTTTTATCTATTAAAAACCAATCTTAAACTTTTGACCGGTAGTGTATATACTGTATATACAGTATATATATATATATATATTAGGGCCGGACTGAATTAAAAAAATTAATCTAATTAATTAGAGGCTTTGTAATTAATTAATCGAAATTAATCGCATTTTAATCGCATAAATATTTGGACTAAGAACAGTGAGAAGATTTTTTTTTCAAATGGATTTTTAGTATACATTGCATAATGACTGAATACATAAGCTTAAGCAACAAAATATTGTTTATTTTTGTTCAACCAAGTCCAACAGACCAGAGCCATTGTATATGTTTTGCGTTGAGGTGAAACTTGAGGGTCGATGTGATATGCGAATTCCTTGTTGCATAGCTTTCACACAACCCTGCTCTTAATGACGCTTCCATACAGCGCTTCACATGAACTTTTTTGCTCACTAGACAATGTAGCTAGTGGTTTTCCAAAATTACTAGCCACACAGCACTTTTACTAGCCACATTTTAAATGGGGCTTAAAATGTGCTAAAATGTAATAATTGTATCATTAGCTCTGGTTGTAAAGCTCATTTTTTGAAAACATGTTGTCTATTAAGATAAACACATACAATAGATTCTTATTGTATATAATAAAAGTACTGCATCTTTTTTTCTTTTTTTTACAGCAGTAAATAATACAGAGTAGAACAATTATCTGCATTAGTAACAATGAGCAAAGAATACATAATCTTTTCTAAGAAAAAAATCCACAATTAAGGCAACAGGATTACAACTTTATATAGGCCTATATGACATAGTTTTGGGGACTGTAGATTGTTTTGCCTCAGCATTTCCTCAGAGAGACTTAATAATTATCATCATGAAGCTGGTAGCTCTGAGTAACTGGAGATATGTCCACCTGAAACAAGTATAGGCCTACATGTTTATTGCCCAGATTATTCCCACAAATGCATCTCCTGCTTTCTTTCATGACATGATTAATTTTATTAAAATATAGAATTAAGTCTGTAAAGATAGTTGTGATATGACGTGACATAAGGGCAGCCCTGCTAGTAGTTACACCGTGTCCCTTAATCATGAAGATTATTTTTTATATAAAATATCGGCCACACTCACGAACTGACTGAACGCTGTGTTGATGTGTGTGTGCACGCGACCAGTCGCGTGTGATGATCATTTGACAAAAGTCTGGAATGTCATATTTGGCACGCGCACCCTCGCGCAGAGGCACTACAGGAGCGCGTGAGACGCGCCTATGTTCTGGATTCTCATGCTTATTAAAAAAGATCGCTATATCATCACATTAAGTGGATAATTAAGGGCAGACTAAAACAGCCCTCAGTCCGACGGCCAGCCCGCGAGTTTAATCTCCACGTGTCTAATGTCGTGCAATGCGTTTGTTATGTCAGATGTCTTTTGACAAGACTACAATTTTTTAACAAGCCAAAGTGGCTAGTGGGAGTGACTGTGTTACCCGCCACGCGTGAACTCCACCCGCATTTGGTGGGTGTTAATGTCAAACCCTGCATCCGTTCGTTTTTATAACATAATTTCCCATCCACGGGACCAACCAAAGCGGTCTCGTCAGCTGTGTTCACTGTGGTTTGTTGTTTAGTTGTCTGAAGCATGGACTGTAAAAAAAAAAAAGTCATGAACGCTAGTTGGTGCTCCAGTATAATCAGTCCGCTGAAACTAATCCAGAGAGAAATGTTTCGCGGTGGAAAAATATGTGCGATTAAAATGCGTTAATTTGTTTGTGTAATTAATTAATGCGTTAAAGTCTGTAATTAATTAATCGTAATTAACGCGTTAAAGTCCCGGCCCATACATATATATATATATATATATATATATATATATATATATATATATATATATATATATATATATATATATATATATATATATATATATATAAAATGAACCTGATCTTTGATTTTTACATTGTGACATAATATTCATGCCAGTTCAAGCACTTTTCCCCATAAATTCTCAAATTTCCAGCTTTCCGTGTTTTCACTGTTATACCGGTAGAGTCAATATGTGCTGATTTAAATACAGTATTTCAGAAATGAGAATTGTAAACTAACAATTAAATCTACACACACTGAAATAATGATAATTTAGAAAAAATATATAAGATTATGGATGAATGTGACTTGGGTATTTCATAATTGTTTTCACATATTTACATGTTTTAATGCCTCAATATTTGGTTGGACTGACTAAAGTTAAGACATTTTTTACATACGAATTGCAACATATTGTAACATTTATTTATTTATTTATTTATTTATTTATTTATTTATTTATTCTCCCTAAATGGTATTTTCTGTATAGCAAAGGCTACATTGTTTGCATAGTTGACATAACTACATAGTTACATTGGAAATATGTGGAAAAGTTACATGGGAAATATGTGGAAAAGGTAAATGGGAAAAAATTTGGAAATTTGTCACTATAGACACTGCTGTGGACTCTGTATGCAGTATACAGTAAGCATTACTCTAGTATTTAATTCTAAACAGACATACATATCGCGAGCACATCTATCTTTTTCTTTACCCTTAGATGTCCTCTGTCTAGAGATTCTGAACAGATGTTCACAATGATGGCTGATTTAGAGAAGATCTGGCAACACACCACCTGTAAAATGAAAAATGTCATTTTTATTTTCCCATCGCTGTCCTGAATCATTTCAATCCATCAAACAATAGAGATTCAACACAAAACACACACACACACACACACACACACACACACACACACGCACACACACGCACACACACGCACACACACGCACACACACATCACTCAAGCTGTGTTTTCATACTGTGATAGTTTCTTCACATTTTCACACTCCTATATCTACTCTCGTTCTCTCACTCTCTCTGGGCATACCTTAGAGAGAAAAATTTGTCATATTGTGGAAAAATTGGGAGTGTGAAGCTAAATTGGGCCTCTATTTACGGGCACATTCATCTTGTGAATATCAGCACTCCCCCTTGTTCAAAGTCTCATTAAGGAATATTAATCAGGAAAAACAGCACACACTTATGCACTGTTTAATAAGACTTTAAATTGTGTTTAGCAAGATGGACTTCTAGGTACTCTTTTCAGAGTAATTGTATATAGGATGCATTATCATCAAGTTAATAGGCTTAATTTCTAATAATAAAACCTGTTTAATTAGGATTTGCAATCTTTCCTGAAAACTCTTCTAATACAAGGATTTTGTGCTGTTTGTAGAACTTTAATATGCTATGTTGGCATAGACTACTTTCAATTTTTTTGCTCAGTATAAAAATTAAAAAATAAATAACTAGTGCTGTCAATCTTTCAAAGCGTATATATATATATATATATAGATTTGATTAATCATGATTAATCGTATTTGACAGCAATAAATACATATAAATTTATTGGAATGCTAAATTTATTATTTATATTCTACACTGAAAACTGATTACCTGGTTACCTTGATCTATTGCTAACTGATTCAACCCCTTAATTTATATTTCTTAGGTTGATTAAGTGATTTTAAATTGTATGTTTGACTTAAAATCAATTTGATGCTATCACATAAGTGATCACATTGGTGATGTTAAAGTCCCATCTCATTATGAAGCCAGTTGATCAGTATACAGTGATCCACAGTGTCAAATCAAGAAGTACAAGTACAGTGTAGTGGTCAGAGTCTGCTGCCATCATCACATCACTAGAGACTTTGATAAGGGCTGTTTTAGAGGAATGTAATTTTCGAAAGCCAGATTGAAATGTATCAAACAGGTTGTGCTGCTCTATAAAGGAGGTCAGCTGACATGCCTCTACTTTTTCCAAAATTCTGGAGATAAATGGAAGTTTAGATATGGGCCTATAGTTTTTTTTTATCATTTTTTTTTTTGTCTAAAGGGTCAAGATTGGGCTTTTTAAGGATGGGATTTACCACAGCCTTTTTGAAGTAGTTGGGGACTGAGCCAGATCTAAGTGACAGATTAATTATTTTTACCACACAAAGGCTGACAATCAAACATTTTCAAAAATAGATTTGTTGGGTCAATGTCAGCAGGGCAATGTGAAATATTTGTTACAGTCCTGTAACGTGTGTACACAGGCACAAGAGGCGCAGTAAGATTTTCAATGGTGTCAAACAAGACTTTTGGATTTATCTTATTTCCTGATACAAGATTATATGAACTTTTCATACTTGTTTTTTCAGTGTACAACAAATCTTTTTGTAGTTTCCATAATTCTCCATGACGATCTCATTTGATTGGTGTTTAACTATGTTGCAAGAAAAAAAATCAGCATAAAATTTACAAAAAATAATACCATGAAGTTTAAAATAGTTTAATGAATAAAACATACTAAATAAAATAGATAAATTAAATAAATATGTATTTTTTGATTACTGAAATTAAAATGTGAGGAAAACAGTGTAGGTAAACATGTTCTTAAGATTTCCGTAATTCACCCTTGTGGGGCTTCAGACTCTGATATATCTTAACCCTAAAATATTTTGTAAAACTTTTCCTCAGTTTGAGAAGTCTTATGTCTGAAAGGAGAGATCGCTGTTTTTTTTCCTTCCCACAACGAGCAGTCAGGCGCCATATGAACACACTGCTGTGATGGCCGAAACAAACCTGATGACTGCAGAGAAAAGACGTCACACTTAATAATTCATCTTTATTATGTGGGTTCTTTGCATGTTCAGGCGCAGGGAGAGACCCCGCTGAGTAAAGAGCAGGAGGCCGAGCTGATACAGCAGACGCTGGCTGCGCTGGGGAGATGAGGATTCGTTACCCCGGGAAGAGCGAGGAGGAGGCCGAGGCCGTGTTGGATGAGGTGAGCTACGCAGCTGAGAGAAAGCGCTCGGTCAGGGCAGGCGGACCGGCTGCTCTGTCCCCCTCGTTCCCCGAACTCATTTGAGGGACGTCCGAGCCGTTCGCAGCATCTCTCGCTGTATGTAGAGTCATTAGACATCCACCTGTATGCTTAATGAGATCCATTAGCTGTCTGTGCAGAAACACATCTGGCCAACGGCACCTGTCTTAAGGCCCTTTTCCAGCATTCATTTACACATCACTTTCACTGGGTTTGATCTGGCATACATTTGCACATCAGCAATCATGGAAACGCAGCATTTAACACAAGAAGCACAATTGAACGGATGCTGGCTCTATTACCAGAGCTGTGAAATTGTAATTGGTGCTTTACATGAATACGGTACACTTTAGTAATTATTTTATTTTCAACCATTAGGCACATTATCAGGCATGTTAGGTAAAGTCTTATCTAACATAAAATTAACCATGCATGGAAAATAGCTTGTTTTAATCACACTGATTGCCTAAAAAACACCCCGACCCCTGTGAAGGTAAAAGAGTAGCGTTTGCATTTGAGAACTTGTAAAGTAAATATTCACACTTATAAGTGTGAAGACAATAATTAAAACACCTACGTTTGAATTTGAAATTGCAGAAAAATAGATGCAAATGTGTAAAACAAACAAAAAGACAGGTACAAATGTGTATCATATATTTACTTTAGTCAGTTTTTCTGTGCAAACTCAGGTCGCCAACCTCTCAAATGCTGCAGGATAGTTCTTAGCACCTTGATTTTTATTACTACTTTTACGATATTCCTGTTGCAAAACTCACTTTTGTGAATGCAGATGTTGATAGAGCAGAACTCAGGGTAGTGCTGGGGTGAAAATAAAGTATTTTTATTGGTCAAGCCCTGACAAAGGAAATGGAACGTTTCTTCCTATATATACCAGCATATTTAATTGTAGAAATACTTCGGTATTGTAAGATGTTTATGTAATACATGGTCAAAGAACATAAGATGGTTAATTTCATATTCTTGCCTGATCTTTATGCTCAAGTCTACCTTTAAATAGTTTATTTACACAAGAAACTGAGGACAACATTATCGCACCAGTATAGGTTACAAATATTTTATTAGCCCACAGATACATTTGTACAGTTTATTTCAGGTGTTGTTGGCAATGCTGTAGCCACTAAATGATTTGGTTAGGCATCGTTATATATAAATTCATTACAATCGTGATACCTTGGCATTAAAATAATTTGGACCCTTTTTACAGGCCAATGGGAAGAAAAATACATTTCATTCTATTTCCATAATTTTTTAAACAAAAGGCAGTGTTAACTACATTAATTAAGGTCAACCATTCTACCGTGTTTCTCTGCTAGTTTTTGTAAAACTAATGTAAACAAACTAATAGTTATCTTGAAAATATCAGAAATACTGTAAATGACAAATCACCATTTGTTCAAAATTCAGGTAACCCCTAAGGTTTTAAATTTTATTTAGAAAAAAAAAATATAAGAAGGACTGCACAAATCTCAAACCTCATATAAATTGACTAGAACATAAAACAGCTCATATAATATTTAGTCTGACCCCCTGATATTGACGATCAACAGTTTGAAGGTTAAGCATATCTTTTCACTGACAATTGACTTTTGAATGACTTGGAAATGACTCTTGAATTTCGACAGTGTTAAATAAAAATAAAAATTGTTTGTCTAATTCACAGTCTAAATTAGTTATTAATGATTTAGCAAGGAAGATAAATGATAAATATGACAATCTCACACATGGAAATAATTCATCCACTAATTTTAGCAGAAAGTATGAGAATGTATTCACTAGAAGCAGCGTGCACTGGTGCCACCGGGACCCAATGAGGAGAGTGTGTATATTTTATTGATAATGTAAATGATGTAAATATATTCACACATTCAGATCAATGTTCCAACATGTTAAAAATTAATTCTTGGGGAGAAAACTTGTGCGAATGGACTGTTCCTATTCAAGGTCCTTGTGTTTGGAACATAAAAGAAAGGGATACAGAGAGACAGACAGACAGACAGACAGACAGACAGACAGATAGATGATAGATAGATAGATAGATAGATAGATAGATAGATAGATAGATAGATAGATAGATAGATAGATAGATAGATAGATAGATAGATAGATAGATAGATAGATAGATAGATAGATAGATAGATAGATAGATAGATAGATAGATAGATAGATAGATATTCAATGAAAAATATTCAGTCTTTCACACACAGACAATAATTGTGCATATTGCAATAATGGAATGATTTTCATTTGCTTCTTTAGATTCAGAACAACTGGAAATACCATAAGCCAAAAGTTGCATCTTACTGGCTGGTAAAGTTAGATGCCACCAAACAAAGGAAGGTGAGTGGACTGAAAAATGCATGAAGTTTGCAAAAAAACATAAACGCTCAATATTTATATATATTTTTTTGATAACTTAGAGTCTCAGGTGACCAAAGTGTATGGTGAAAAAAAAAAAACAATGGGTGTTAAAACATGCCTTTTGGATCTGTCTCAACAGGAGACATGATGCAACAAAATGAAACTGTTCAAAGCCACTCAGTTTCAACACTATTACAGTAGTGAACGACATGTGGTTACAGCAGGTTACAGGTGTTTTGATTTGACACAGTAGGCTGGACGTTGTAGGATGGGCATGACAGACTGATATAATGAGGGATTGTCTCGTTCCACAAGCTGATTATCAGCTGAAGTTTGAGGGATCAATCAGAATGGAGTTAACATGCCTCATACAGGGCCATTAAATCAGACATATTGTTGAAAGTCACTTCACAGATGTCGACAAGCAGAATGGTGTGAGGGAGCTGGAGGGTGAAGAGAAAGATGAGCGGAAACTCACTGAGACTTCTTCCATTACTCTTCTTCTGGATTTTACTGTTCACAGCACCCTCCAGTATCTTTGGGAAGTCCGTTTCATTTGAGCAAAATTGGTTCATTAGGACATTTCATATCAGTTCATGATGCATGATGCATCATTTGAATATTGTGCCTAGAAGTCCCTGCATTTTTGTGGCAAAATAAACATTTACTGTATTTAAAGGAGAACTCTGGCGCAAAATTAACCTTTGGTCTAATTACACATTGTTACCTAGTCAACCGTTATCTGAGATTTGTTTTCAAGATTGCCGAATGTAAATAGTTTTATCTCTAAAAACAGTTTAGCCTATAACGCTAGTATATAGGGCATAGAGGAATGACAAATAAAAATCGCTTGTTATTACCACTAACAAGGCTCAAAGCCCCACACTAATACGGTAGCATAATAAGGGTCCCTACATTCAAACCGAAGCATTGGGAACTTTGTAAGTGTCCATACAGTTTAATAAGAAGATATTTTATACATACAGTCAACTTCGCGAATACAGGAAGAAGCCATCTTTGAAAAATAGTCTCTACCAGTCGATCTACGAACGCTGATTCAAGTGCGGTGGTGAGATGTGAATAAGGTGATAATGAGCGTGAACAGTAGGCTACGTGTACATATTGAAGAGAAGAAAATGGTTCGTGTTTGTGTTTCTTCTGGAAACAACGGACCATATGAGATTCTGCACAGTTCAGCGTACTTGGATTGGCGTTCATAGATCGACTTGTAGAGACTATTTTTCAAAGATGGCTTCTTCCTGTATTCGTGAAGTTGACTGTATGTATAAAATATCTTCTTATTAAACTGTATGGACACTGACAAAGTTATCAATGCTTCGTTTTGCATGTAGGGACCCTTATTATGCTACCGTGTTATTGTGGGGCTATTTGAGCCTTTTTAGTGGTAATAACAAGCAATTTTTATTTGTCAATACTCTATGCCCTATATACTAGCATTATAGACTAAACTGTTTTTAGAGATACAACTATTTACATTCAGCAATCATGAAAACAAATCTAAGAGAACGGTTGACTAGGTAACAATGTGTAATTAGACCAAAGGTTCATTTTGCGCAGAATTCTCCTTTAAACTGTTACTATCATATGTAGAATTCATAATTTCTTTTAGCTGTATTTAATGTGCATTCTTAAATAGCTTCAGTAAGTAAGTTTGTTACTTTTTGTAGGGAACTTTTCGGCCTCTTTTGGCTTAAAAAAAAAAAAAAAACTACTGTCAGGATTTACCAAAGACATGGACAGGGTTATTTTTTGTGGCTGACCTTTTTGCATATGCATTTGAGTCTTCCTTTCAAAAGCAACATTTATGGGAGGAGAGTATTTAAATGAACCACGCAACGGGATTTACTAATTCAATTTTCTGGTTTTTGCATCATTATTTAGACCATAAAAGCATGTCTTAAACAAGAGGCTAATGTGCGCTGCTCTTGGTAAATTGTTTTGGTCATTATGGAAATGATCAGTCTGCATCATGCGCAGAACTTTCCAGTCCCAGGGAATTTTTAATCACTATTATTTATCTGATTATTTCATGAAGGTTTTGGACATTGTTCGTACCAACATCCGCTCAGTGCTGCAGAGAATTTGGAGTGAACAGGATGTGGAGAGTCTACGTCTTTATCACCTTTTCAACCGTGTTTTTAACCGTCTGCTCTGGAGTCACGGTCAGGGGCTCTGGAACTGCCTCTCCAGCTCTGGGTAAGAGAATTATTTTCTGCCTTTAAAGTCAACATGAAATTAGAATTAAGCATTTTACATTTACTTTATTAATTTAATACACATTCCAGGTCTTACTGTGTTATTCATCAGGGCACATCATTTCAAAGAAAAAATTGGATATCTACCCTAAAATTCATCTCCTTGTTTTTTAAACTGTTGTGGAAAAGCAATATCACACTCGTAATTGATCGTTATATCAGTGCTGACTGTGATTTACTGTGATAATGCTTAATTAATATTTGTTATTACACTTGTAAATGTCACATTATGGAAGATAAGTGGGTTTGTAAGAGTGTTTAATGTTGAAAAGGCATTGAGACGGAACATAACCACGGCCATGAGAAAAAATGGTCTCTGTTTTGTCTTTATTGACTCAATCGTTAGTCTTGATATAGACTTTTACTTCCTTAGAGAGTCACGCATAGAAGCATACTCGTGTGCTGTTATAATACACATAGACTCATACATGCTGCGATTTTATCAGGCTCTGAGAGCAAACAGCAGGGACTCCTTCTTATTGACCGCCTTTCTCCCTCTAGTCATTGCGAGCGCTTCTTAGAGGCTTTGTGTGGCCCAATCACTCTTGTAATTGCCACAGAGTGAAGGATGTTATATAGCCAGGTTTAGACCATTTGGAGTTGATGAGAGCGAACACAGCTCTAGGGGATTAGAAGCAGTGCCAGCAACCCATGCTGCTTCTGTTTAATCAGGGCTTGACGTGTGAAGGTGGCCCATGAGCCGGTCAGCGGGAGTGCTATCAGTGGGAGAGCACTGCATAGCCTTCCTGCCTGTAATGTACAATTCAGATCCCTAGAAGTTACATTTCATCATCTCTACAATGAAACCTCATCTCCTCTGCCAAGACTTTAAAGAGAATTTTTATCGTTTCTTTCTTCTACAAGAGCCAAAAGAACGAGAATCAGACCTTTCTAACAGATTGTTCCAGCAGTGTCTATTACAATAAAAGCTATAAAGCTATGATGACAAACCACAGCAAAATGTCTTAAAATTGTTACTAAATCAGTATTTAATCAGTCATTTAAAAAAAAAAATATATATATATATATATATATATATATATATATATTATAAAAATGTTATAATGTTCCAGTAAATGACTCATGGCAGACTTTCCCCAGTTAAACTATTCCCCTCCACAATTGACCGCCAACTTTTCTTTTTTAATAACCTGTTACACTCATATATCACAATATGGAAGAACAGGTCTGTTGTGTTAAAGGGGCCATGAACTGGCTTTTTAATTTTTTATATTGTTGTCTGAGGTCTTATGATGTTCGCTTGGTTTTTATATTAAAAATAATAGGCTATTTTCTACCCTAGTTTTGAGCCCAGCTCGTATTGAACGTCTCGTATTGAAGACTTGGATTTATACACCCACTGCTGTGAGTGGATAACAGTTTTGCATATTATAATGAGTTTCACTCTCAACCCGGTTTGTCATCACGAGGTAGGCAGGCCTATGTTATTTAGCTATGCGTGTAATGCGCGAATCAGTGGGTGGGGCTAAACCGGCCATGTTGAAGTAGGCGTTGATCTTCTTCTGCAGGGGTGGTGTTTTATCCTCTTTGACGTCATAGTTCCCCACTTTGAAATACGAGTTGTTTGCCGAGCCTGGTGTCAAAAGCTTTTATTGGACTAACAAGGACATTTTCAGTTCTGAAACTTACAGGATATTCTTATAATATGATGACCTTTGAGATGTCAAAAGCTCAAGGAAAATTTGATTTCTCAGTTCATCACCCCTTTAAAGGGCTCATATAATGGTACATTTACCTTTACAAGTTGATAGTACTGCAATGTGTTTGGCAGTGCCTGTGCACAACCATCATTTGATGATACTAATTCATCCTGTGGTTTTGTTTTAATCTCCTTATTTGTTTTCCCCTGCCCCAAATTCGAGCTGTTCAACTGTGTGACTTCACACAGTCGCACGCCCCTCCCACGGTTGTTGATTGACAGCAGTGTTTCAACATAGACCCGTCCTGAGCGAGCTGTCATCATAGACTATAGTCTGTCATTGTTGATACACTGGAGCAAAATGTCGTCTAAGTGATTGTGTTGCAATAACAAACACAGAAATCACAGAAATCCTTCTGATGACAAACACAGAAATCCTTCTGATGTTCCTAAATTTGAACCGCTGAGACACAGTGGCTGAGTTTTTGTTTACGAAGGGAATATTGCCCATGATCAACGTCAAACCTTTATTGTTTGCGCGGATCATTTCTCACCAGAGTTTTTTTGAAAAAAGTTTTTCATGACCATTAGTTGTAATGTCAATCTGTCAATGAACTTACGTATACATCAGTAAACACAGAGCGTTTGTATCTTACTACTCTACCCTCCCAGTGCATTCAAAGATAGATCAAAGTAACATTACGTTAACCAACCATTCAGAAACGTCCTGTTCGAGCCTTAATTGTCTAACTTCTTTGCGGCCGTCATCTTGTTTCGGTGCGACTCCGGTTCAAACTGATACAGTGGCACAGATGTGTCCTCTGAGACTCCCGCTGCCATTCTCTCTCCAAAACCTTAAACTGTTGTCAAGGCAACACCCCATGTGCATTTACGCCCGCAGAAAATAGGGGCAGGGTTTACTATTTAAAGGCATATGCACTGAAATGGCTTGCTGAAAACAAGAGCTGATTTTGACCTGGTAAAATTGTGTTTTCGTAAAATACTAATGAGAATTTTTAACAAAAGTATATTACAAAGTTTTCATTTAGACCCTAAACATTCATATTAACTGGACATTAACACTCGCCAATATAATATACATGTTATACATTTTTCAATTGTAGCATTTAAAAAAGGTATCTGAAATAATGTACTTGTCACAGTCCTCGTCGGCACCAGTCTGTCTTTGTCATCTGCACTACACTTCCCAGGATCCTCTTGTCTCCACACCTGAACTCACTCCCTCAATCAGCCACCTGTTCGTCGTCCTGTTCATCTGTATCCCCTGTCTTCACCCTGTTATGTTTGATTCATGCTTGTATTTAGTTCGGTTCCGTTTAGTCTTTCCTTGTCGGTCAATGTCGATGTTACTTTGTGTTTGCTCCTGTCTGCCTGTACCCGTGCCTGTTATTTTGTGAGTAAAAGTGATATTAATTTGGGAATCTGGACTCAGTCTGTTCTTCTGCTTGCACCACAACCGTGACAGATCGACCGACCAAATCAAGATGAACCCCGCCACACTTCAGGGGAATTCTCCAGCCATATAGGTCCTCGTTCCCAGGAAGCCTGCACTTAATGCCAGCCCCGCCGAGACAGCTTCACTGCTGATACCGTCCAGCCCCGCCCAGTGAGAGACTGTCCACGTCCCGTCTGCCCAGCGAGAGACTTCCACGTCCCGTCTGCCCAGCGAAAGACTGTCCACGTCCCCGTCTGCCCAGCGAGAGACTGTCCACGTCCTGTCAGCCCGTCCAGAGTCTCCGTCCGCCGAGACAGCCCGTCCAGAGCTCTCGTCCGACTCGAGACAGCCCCGCCAGAGCTCCGTCCCCGCAGAGACAGCCCCGCCAGAGTCTTGTCCCGCCGAGACAGCCCCACCAGTGTCTCGTCCCGCCGAGACAGCCCCGCCAGAGACTGTTCGTGCCCCGTCTGCCCCTGATACCGGGGATTCTCCCCAAATATTTTTTTTTGGGGGGCCCAATGTCCCAATGCCTGAAGGGTCTTCACCGCCGTGGCCGCCTGAATGGTCTTCACCGCCGTGGCTGCCCGAAGGTCCTCTCCGCCATGGCCGACCGAAGGGTCTTGCTCCGCCATGGCCGCCCGAACAGCCTGCTCCGCCCTGGACGCCCGAGGGTCCAACAGCTCCGCCATGGATGCCCGAGGGTTCGTCTGCTCCACCCTGCATGCCCGAGAGTCCAACAGCTCCACCCTGGATGCCCAAGGGTTCGTCAGCTCCGCCCTGGACGCCCGCAGGTCCAACGGCTCCATCCTGGCCACGCCCTCAGCCTGCTCCGCCACGCCCTCAGCCTGCTCCGCCCTGGCCACGCCCTCAGCCTGCTCCGCCCTGGCCACGCCCTCAGCCTGCTCCGCCACGCCCTCAGCCTGCTCTGCCCTGGCCACGCCCTCAGCCTGTTCCGCCCTGGCCACGCCCTCAGCCTGCTCCGCCACGTCCTGCTCCACCCTGGCCATGCCCTCAGCCTGCTTCGCGCTTGTCCTGCTCCGCCCTGGTCACGTCCACGTCCTGCTCCGCCCTGGAGGCTTCCTGTTCCTGTTTGGACACGACCTGGCCAGCCTTCAGGGCGCCCACCCTCCCACACCTTTTCTGTGGCATGAGGTCACGCCTACCGGTAGGGGGGAGTAATGTCACAGTCCTCATCTGCACCAGTCTGTCTTTGTCATCTCCACTACACTTCCCAGGATCCTCTTGTCTCCACACCTGAACTCACTCCCTCAATCAGCTACCTGTTCGTCGTCCTGTTCATCTGTATCACCTGTCTTCACCCTGTTATGTTTGATTCATGCTTGTATTTAGTTCAGTTCTGTTTAGTCTTTCCTTGTCGGTCGATGTTACTTTGTGTTTGCTCCCTTCTGCCTGTACCCGTGCCTGTTATTTTGTGAGTAAAGTGATATTAATTTGGGAATCTGGACTCAGTCTGTTCTTCTGCTTGCACCACAACCGTGACAGTACTAAGTACAATGTTACTTTGTCAGAAATAGATATTTCTCGATGCATATCAATACTGAAATATCTGAAACTATTCTGCAGGATACACAATACCAACTCACTCATTTAATTTGCTCTGGATTAATACTGTTGGTACAGGGTATTACAGTATATACACTCATCTAAAGGATTATTAGAAACACCTGTTCAATTTCTCATTATTATAAAATTAACCAATCACATGGCAGTTGCTTCAATGCATTTAGGGGTGTGGTCCTGGCCAAGACAATCTCCAGAACTCCAAACTAAATATCAGAATGGGAAAGAAAGGCGATTTAAACATTTTTTAAAAGATTTAAAAGTTTTGAGCGTGGCATGGTTGTTTTGGTGCCAGACGGGCTGGTCTGAGTATTTCACAATCTGCTCAGTCACTGAGATTTTTACAAAGAATAGTGTGAAAAAGGAAAAACATCCAGTATGCTGCAGTCCTGTGGGCGAAAATGCCTTGTTGATGCTAGAGGTCAGAAGAGAATGGGCCGACTGATTCAAGCTGATAGAAGAGCAACTTTGTGTAACGGCAAGAACCACGGAAGCAAAGATGCGGGTGAAAGCTTTATTAACTCTGTCCACGGTCAGAATGACACAAAACACACAAGACTGGTAACGCAGGGACTGGATGGCCAGGGATCCGGTGATGATCAGAAGTGCAGTGAAGTGAAGGTCCGAGTGAAGTGCGGTGATCCACGGCGGTGATAATCCAGGTGAGAATCCAGGGAACACGAACAGGACACGAGCAGACACGCCGACAGGAAGGGATCAAACACAAACACAGAGGACTTCATACAACGATCTGACAATGAGAGGAGAAAACTGTGAGTATATGTAGGGGATAGAATGAGCTGCAGCTGGTGAGAGGATGATTGTCAGCTGGCGCGCTGATCAGCAGAGCTGATCAGCGGAATGGAGTGGCAACGCCCACTCACACCCACACACACACAGATAACAACAGAAACACGAGACAAGAAGGAATCAATGAATTTATGAACCGTGACACTTTGACTGAAAACCTTTTGCCACAACCAAGGTATGCAGCGAAGCATTTGTGAAGCCACAACACACACAACCTTGAGGCGGATGGGCTACAACAGCAGAAGACCCTGCCGGGTACCACTCATCTCCACTACAAATTGAAAAAAGAAGCTACAATTTGCAAGAGCTCACCAAAATTAGACAGTTTGGTCAAAAAAATGTTTATTCAATTTCTGTTGAGACATTCAGATGGTAGAGTCAGAATTTGGCGTAAACAGTGAAGATGGATCCATCATGCCTTGTTACCACTGTGCAGGCTGGTGGTGGTGTTGTAAAAGTAGGGCTGTCGCGATAACCGCAATATTGTAGTACTGACAAGTCAACCACTGAGGATTGCAAGCAACCGCAGCAACCATGATATTCACATTTTTTTAATAAGGCTATAACCTTCTTGATTTTACCTTCATGCATGTGTATTGAATGTTAAACAAGTTCATAATAATAACAAGACTGTTTATCATGGTGATTTGTAGCCTACAGAGGCTGCAGACAGTGAATACGAGAGATCGGCAGAGCGTGTGCGATTACCTGCGTCTGTCTTTGAAGTCATATTCGTGAGGTTGCCATGTCAAAGGAAAGCAAAATATTTGTCGTATCATCCTTTTAATGTTCACGTCACAGGCATTTACCATAAATGTGCGTCAGCAGCAGTGCAGGTCAGCATCCCACAGTGTGAGGAAGCCGCATGGAAATAAAATCAGTGAGTCACGCATTGAACCAATGCCATATTGGTCTCTGATAAGTGAAGCATCAGCTTCAGCGTTACCCATGTGACGATTGCTGCTCAGCTGAGCCTTGAAAAGTGGAACTCGAAAGTTAAAAATAGTTAATACCTTGTTTCATTACATTTCTTTTAATGAATCAGCTTTTTTGAATGTGTTTGTTGAATGAATGGTTTAATGACTCATTCAAAGTCCATTGTCGCAACAATGTGCACGCTGAGTAAAAGCCTTTCAATGCACATATAGACACTGTTTAGTTTCAGCTACATTGGTTACTGGAAATGTCCTTGTTTTTGTATATAATCTTTATTTATATAGCAACAAATACATACAAAATAAATAAATAAATAAATAAATGGCGATTATACCGCATATCGCTCTATTGAGCCACTCAACATTAACGCAAGGGAAATTCCATAATCTCGACAGCCCTACACTTTAGGCACCTTATGGCTCGTTTCCACTGAGGGTTACGGTATGGTACGGTACGGTACAGTACAGTACAGTACGGGTCAGGTCGGGTACACCATGATCAGGCTTGCGTTTCCACCGCCACCAGTACTCTTACTTGATAGGCGTGGTGTTTGCTCGAAAGAAGCGATCAACGTCATTTTCGCGCGAAGAAAGCGACTTAGTAAACAACAATGGATGACAGACAGCAGATCTTGTTCTTGCTTCTCGGCATGTTTGTCACTAGAAACAAGCGCTGGCATTAGGCGTTTCTCAATACCAAGAAGCCAACACAAAGTCCGACTCAGGAGAATGATCCCGAGGACGCGAGTCCAGTAATACAGCTACATTTTAACAAATGTTGCAATAAACAACATTACAGATGATCTTGTAATAAAATAAAAAATTCTAAACAAAACAAAATTAAAACAAAATTATTTTTGTTGAATTTCAGTTTTATCAATAAGAGCCATTATAAAAGTATAAGTAAAAGGTACAAAAATATATACAGTAAAGCTTAAATAACATCAAGAAACAATTCAGTCAGTCAAATATACAAATTCAGCGCTCAAAGTTATGAAACTTCACGTAGCCTTCTTTCTGACCATGTCCATCCCTTTATGGCCACCATGTACCTATCCTCTGATAGCTACTCTCAGCAGGATAGTGCACCATGTCACAAAGCTTGAATCATTTCAAATTGGTTTCTTGAACATGACATTAAGTTCACTGTACTAAAATGGCCCTCACAGTCACCAGATCTCAACCCAAAAAGAGCATCTTTGAGATGTGTGGTGGAACAGGAGCTTCGTGCCCTTGTGTTGCATTCCACAAATCTCCATCAACTGCAAGATGCTATTTAATCAATATGGGCCAACATTTAAAAAAAAAAAAGAAAAAAAAAAGCTTTCAGCACCTTGGTGAATCAATACCATGTAGAATTAAGGCAGTTTCAGAAGGTAAAAGGGGATCAAACACAGTATTTGTATGGTGTTCCTAATAATCCTTTAGGTGAGTGTATATGTTGTGTACACTTGCCTTGCAACACTGTATCTTGATGCATTTATATAAAATTGTACTGATGTGCAGTCACAGGTGTGCATATACAGTATTTATTTAATTTAACCATGTAAAACGTTACGATTTTCAACAAACATTGAAAATATCCATTTTACTATGTTCATTTTTACCATTTTGAATCTTAATGAGACTTGTGAGACTCATCATTCAGTTGTTGGTAATAATCATACATTTTGGTTTGTGTCCATGAAGTTCATTAACTACAATAATTAATTGAAAATATCTAAAAATTGTAATAGACTGGATTATTAAAAAAAATAATTACCACATGCCATGGTTATTTAATATTTAAACTGTTTTTTAGTTTCCAGTAAAAGATAACTATATGCATACTATGACTTATAAAGTTGGTACCACCAACTTATTGGCTGTTGTATTTATGTGCATATCTTCCTTTAGCAGGTCATCATGGGAAGAGCGTCTTCAGTAAGAGCAGTGAGGTGGTGTCCGCACATGAGCTGAGGTGCTGCCAGCGTGTTGTACAGTTGTGTAGAGACTGTCTGCTTGTAGTCTACAAGTTCGTAGCCGACTCACGTGGTTCTCTCAGTGGACTTAGCCCAGACTGGGACGACACAAGGTATAGTTACCCTCTTCAAACGCCCATGACAATGCTGTTAAAAGAATGTATTGACACACACATCACCATTAGTACAGTTGACACTGCAGAACTGCATTTTATAAAATATATATAAAACAAAAACAGAAGCACAACAGGTGGCACTGGCTATAGTACAATTGCATAATAATCAAAAGGGAGAACTCATAAAACCTTTGCATGCAGTATTTCGGTACAAACACTTGTATTGAAAATATTTGATGTAAAGTCAATGCAAGTCTTTTCAGGACAAAATACAACCCCTTTCTATGTATAAATATTGCCCATTATACAGAATATTACAATTGATTCACAAATCAGCCTTGTATAAATAATGCGCTATACACACATTTTCTGAATGCTTACAAGAAAGTGTTCCACATTTTGTGCTGACACACTTACCTTGCCACTTTTGTGCATGAAACATGTATTCAAACCTAACACTCCAGCACAACAGCAGAAGCACATCTGAACGACTCCTTTCATTCAGTTCATTAGAAAGAATGTAAATTAGCCCCACATTTGCTGAAACCCATGCACAATTTGGTTCTTCTCACCTTATATTTGGCAAGTTCAATTCATGTCAAACTGATTCTACAATTGTGAGTTGCCAAATGGGGTTTGTTAGGAGGTTTTAAGCACTGCAAAATGTTTACAGAAATTGCGAACTCGAGTAATATTTATGTCTGTTATGTCAATCTATTTTTCTATCTGTAAGAAAATATTTTATGCTTAAAACAAGAAAAAAAAGATATTCTCTGAAAACAAGTATATCTTGCTACATATTTTAAAGCAAATCAATTTGTTTTGTGTTAAGGATGTTTAGGTATTTTCTTTACTGGAAAACAGCAACTGATTAAGTTGCCCCTCCCATCTGAAATCCAGTAGGAATTATAGTATGAATCCATGCGATCTGGAGTTCAACTTCTAAGTTGGTCACGATGCATTGACTAACAGAAAGCTTCTTGGTTCGAAAGTGACTTCTGTGTGAGCGGTGCTTCATGCATTAATACACTACTGGCAATGGACAACAGACCTTTTCAATGAAATATCACAAATCTGATTCTTGCAGAGCATTTTGGCTTGTCCTATTAGAATATAGAGGGAATGAGCGTGACGTCATCTCCGGCCGGAGTGCTGCAGTTCCTCACAGTGAGTGGCAAAAAGACTGAGCGGCTGTATATGTGTTCAGCGTGAATGCCGCGGAAAAACAAACACAACACATATAAAGTGGGAAAGAGCTTTGCGATTGACTGTACAACTAGATTTGACAAAAAATCGGAGGTATATTTTTACAGACTGCGATAGAAAATGGATAGGAGCAAATGGATCACTGCAATTCACAGAAACAACTGGACTCCAGTCAGAGAAAGGTGGATTTGCAGTTATCATTTTGTGTCAATATGCTGAATTTAGCTGTAAAACCATACCCATATATTTTGTATTGTTATATATATATATATATATATATATATATATATATATATATATATATATTTTAACAACTCATCAATTAAATATGTATCATTCCATATTCTGCATTATTGGATGTTTTTTTTTAATAAACACTGACTAAAAAAAACTATAAAGTTTTAGGGCTGGACGATATGATGATATATAGGTTATATATAACACTGATATAAGTAATCACCCAGATTTAAACCTATATTGTATTTATATAAAACATTCACAGGCAAATTTGCTTTATGTTTAGGTCTATATTGCTTTTATTTCCCCGGTGTCAAAATCAGGCAAACATAAATGTCAGGCAACACGATTCCTGGCTGCATGTCAATAATATCCATGGATCACGATCTTTAGTAAGTTGTAAGGAACACTATATTGAGTCCAACATTTAATTTAAATTGATAAAATTGTTAGTTTTAGTCGCATTTCGCAGTTTCCCCTATTAAATCCAGTCACGCAGCAGATCTTTTGCCACTCGGTCAGGCTGAGAGGGGGTTGTTCCGGCGGGAAAGTCATGTGTATGCATTCCCTCTATTGTGTTATTAGAGCAGATCTGCTTCATTTAAACCACCTACCTTCGTGATGTGCTTATGCAGACATTGTGTGTGAATATTACCTGAGATTATGCACTTAAGTGTAGTTTATGAATCATGCAGAATTATTTAGATTCTGTCCTTCCAAAGTCTGGCCTGTTGACTAACCAGAAAGTTGCCCTTGTTTGCACGACACTCATCTTGTGATTCCACCCCTTGGGTATCCTTTTGGTTTTGGATCACACTCTCTCCCCTCCAGTTTGTCTGATCTTCGGCCATAAACCTTTGTCCACCTGTTTGCTGCCTTTTTTTTTGCTGTATTTCCATGGGGGCATAACCTCAGAGAAACCCAGCCAGTCATTTTCGATTTCCTCTCAGCTCTCCATCCTAGCCAATATCCGCTCTCTCTCACACTTGTGTTCTCTCAGGACATGCCTCATTGACGGCTCATTGCTGGAACGGCCCTTGGGGATCCGTTATTTTTCATATCAGCCGGCATCTGCGTTGCCTCGTTAGGAAAATGATGCCTGGGTAACAGCCTCATCCTTGCTTTTTACTCATCGCCACCGCCTCATTCCTTGTTCGGATCCATCAGGTGACTGTCATGTCTCCCGATAGAAGCTGTATAAGTCACATGACATACCAGAGATGTGCACTTTGTCCAACTAACCCATTAGTTAAGTCAGCACAAAATCAAAATTTTACCACACTTCATGTTCTAGGTCTATTATGCATGATTGCATCAGTGCACATTATTTCAAGAATCTTTTATTCAAAATGTAACAAATTGCTCTGACTTGAAACGATTTATTGGTTGCCATCATCCAAGACCCTTCTCTCTAACCACTTGTTATATACAGGTTATTTGATTTTTTTTTTTTTTTTTTTTTTTTTTTTTTTTTTTTTACATTCCAATCAGTTTCTTATGGAATCAAGTCCTAGATTTTTATTTTAAATATTTTTGGGAAATTTGTCAGATTATGGAAGCATGTGAACATTTACCTAACATGAACATAATGTGAAAATTTTCTTTTATAAGTAATGGTACATTATTCTGTTACAGTAAATCGTTAAAAATCCACTTACAGAGTAGACAGCTTTGTTAATAATAATGAGAGCAATAGTTCGCTGTTGTTGGTTGATTGCATTTGTGAGTAAATAAATAGAAATTATACACACATTTAAAAAAAGGAACTTTGCATTAAAGTGCAGATTTAGTAAAGCATTACTTCTAAAAATGGTCGCATGTTGGGTGTTACTCAGAGTTCAGTGTTTAGTCACGAAAAGAATAAGAGCAACCCACAAAATTATAGTTTAAATGAA
Source organism: Hybognathus amarus (assembly GCA_030378365.1). Lineage (NCBI taxonomy): Eukaryota > Metazoa > Chordata > Actinopteri > Cypriniformes > Leuciscidae > Hybognathus > Hybognathus amarus. Next base: position 252,710 of record JAQIUQ010003151.1, on the reverse strand, counting down.
AATAGGTGCCATTGGAAGTTTTGTGAGATTTATTTTTCTAGATGTATAACTAGAGAGATTTCTTTGTAAACTTTTGAGAAACCTAATATGATATCTGGTGAATGGCGAAGTCTCCTTTTTTCTCTCAAAGTGTCTAAAAGTACTTTCTCAAAGTTTTATGCAGCATGTGGCAGTTGGGTGATAGAGTGTAGGCTTTAAACAAGCAAACAGACGTGAGATATGTGCAGATCTTCGAGCGATTGTGTGTAATTAGTAAAGCACACACACGTTTGAAGGTTAGACAGCTGGCGGTTCTCTAGGGGCTTTGCACTGGCAGGTTTTTCCAAGAATTGCTCAGTGATCAAAAGCCAAAGACCTGGAGGAATCCTCACAGAGGTCCAATTAAACACTGCCTGCAGCCTGATTGGACCCTGAGTGATGGAGCTCTCTCATGGATGAGACTTCCTTACAGGGAATTCTTCAGAGCCAGAAAGGCCCACCTCCATATATGTTCATATTTGAATTTCATATTCCTTTGACATTTCCTTTTGTTGACCAAACTCTGCAGTCTTTACTCAAAAATATGCTAATGAGGCTCAACCCCCAACCCACAACCCATTTCCTGAGAACTCACCTGTGTGGAGCTCCCAGAGGGAAGAACCAAAAAAATGGGCAGATTTTTTTTTAAAGCTTTAATAAAAGGAATGCAGAGAAAGACCATGTGCGCATAATGTGAAAGGTGGCTCTTTGTGTGCGACGGAGACATTCATCGATATTCATAATTGTCCAGAGTTTTTATGATCCATAAAACATGCATGACATCCATGTTCCTTATTAAATATTGCTGATTGAAGGGAATGCACTGCAACACGTGCTTAGTGCGGTATCATGAGAAGATTCAAGGCCATTCTTTCATAAAATTTCATTTGATTCTTCCCAAGTCTCTTGGCCCTGTCTTTCTGCAGCAGGAGCTTTAGAACAAATCTTCTTTAGTTAGATAAAGAGCAGCCCTAATTTGTACTAGCATTATGTATTTCTGTCGTAACTACATCATTGCATTCATACAAAGCCACTTCTTTCATTCATACAAAGCCACTTCCTGGACTCCTGAGTCATGACAATTATTCTTTTTTTTTAATTTTTAATTTTTTTAATTGTTATTTAAGAAATCCATTTATACAAACAATAATTTAAATACAATTCTTCTATGATGAACAAGTTTTCAGTTTTTGAATTGTTACAAATTATCTTGAAAAGTGTAATGAAAAAATACTTTTTTAGGTATTATTATTATTATTATTATTATAAAGCCTATTAGGTATGAAGTTGTATTGATTATATATCATATATAATATATATTTGATGTACAAATTAAGCCAACTAATATGATATAACTTTTGGTTTATCTACTAATACATTAAAAATTTACAAATGCAGTGAAAATTCAGGGATCGGTTACAGGTATTCAAAATTGGCAAGGACCAAAAATGAAAGTATTGTATTGGAAGTATTGGAAGTCTGCAAAAAGTGGTATCGATGCATCCCTAATTGAAAATGGGGGAGCAAACCAGTGCCATATTTGAAGCACATTTAGAGATGTGATGAAATAAATTGCTGTTTTGGGATAGTAATTTCACTGCTTAAGTCTGCATGTGTGAGAATGTGTGTTTGTGAGTAGTGTGTGTGATGTGACACACTATTAATCTTTATTAATGTTTATGGCTGTTAAGTGTATTTTGTTTTTAAGTGCCAAGGTTATTATTCACCTTATTAGGGCTAAGGGCTAACGTAATGGTTAGGGTAACTAAAGGTCTAGGGTTAAAGGGGTCATATAATGCCATTTTTGTACAAGTTAATATGAATCTTTAGGGTCTAAATGAAAACTTTGTAATATACTTTTACTTTCATTAAAAATTGTCATTAGTATTCTAAGAAAACACTCATTTTACCAGCTCAAAAACAGCTCTGTTTTCAGCACGTCGTTTCACTGCACATGCCTTTAAATGATAATGAGCTTTGGTCTCCCCGCCCCTCTGCGTACACAGTTTTAATAACACAATAACCATAGCGCGTTGTTCATTATAAACGTGGGATTATGAAATATATTGAGAACATCGTAACGTTACATAGAACACATGTCGTGTTGGTCAGTAAAAAATATTGTGGAGGTAGTAAAAAAGGTAGTAAAAAGGTTATAAATTCATCTCTATGATTACTGCATAAACCCTGACACAGCTAAGCGGCAGATATTCCAAGGTTGACCGCCTCCTGTACCCGGTCCTCCAATAGGGCGATTAATGGCGAGACAACAATAACGACTGGGTCTCGCGAAGTTTAACACCAAAAGCGGCTCTTTTTTCTAAATAAACTTGCATTCTAAACTACTTAAAACAATATCTAAGGCTTTATCAAAAGGTAGCTTTGTGTCTTCTGCCATGTTGAATCTATAGATATAAACAAACTGTGGTGTGTGGGATAGATGTCGTCATCGCCTTGCTGCTCCCTCCCCGTTCTGTAATTGGTTCCCTAAATGAGGCAAAAATCTGGCCATGGTATCCAGACTGCCTTTCAGCGTGAATAAAATCGTGTTGTGGTAAGGCAGTATGGGGAAACCCAGACTACCAGAAAACGTTTGCAAAAACATATAAGACTTAAAAAATGTAGTACATGTATGCCTATTAGAAATATAAGAACTATATTTCTAAAAGACGTTTACTGTTTATCATTTCAGACATCCTTATTTGCCATTGCCCTACAGTTTTGTTTTTTCTTTCTTTTTTTTAACTAAAAATTTTTCATTAATTACTAAAAACAGAGAGTGAGTGGAAAAAATAATTTGTCGATTAGGAGTTTGTTCAAAATGATTTAGTGTATGCAGCTTACAACTTTTTTATCACTGTTATTTAATTAATTAACTGTTTAAATTGCCTTGTTTCGAGTAGAATCATAATTAAGCTGTTGTGGTATTAGCATCACACACCCTCCTTTCTGTGCAGGCTCTAATTATCTAATCTGTCCTGTCGTGGAACATCCTGTGCATTAAACAAGTTCTTATCTGTTAAAACAAGTCCCGTTCAGCCACGTGTGTCACTCATTATTAAAAACGGCACAGTGCAAAACGTGGGGGTCAGCGGAATCTAAAGCATCAGCTGGAGAGTCGAGAGAGGCTGATCTCTTTTGGTGACCTTTGTGCCTCTAATCCTGCCTTTGAGTTTAGGTGTCCGACCCCTATTTCTGATTCCTGTCTCCGTCTGTGCAGGTATCTGCTGCCAGTCACTTCCCAGTTCATCATCAAGTGGCCGTCTTCAGAGCTTCGGCCGCTCGGCGTACTCGACTCGCCCACGCAGCGTCTTTACCACACGGATGGGCCACTTCTGATGGCCGCTTGACTCCTGATAGGAGAGAACACATTCAGACCTCTGTGAGAAGGGCATAATGCCTGGGACCTCTGCAAATTCTTGGAGCGTATTTCAAGTGGACTTGCCTGCCTGCTTTGGTAATGCATCCGATGCATATGATCGGACAGTTCTCTGCCTCCCTTCTGCTGAAAAAAAAAAAAAACCATGGGAAAAAGTGCTGCATTGCTATCTCCCTCGGTATGCTTGTAAATAAATTGATAATGTTCATCATCTTTACAAGTCTGTACAATTTATTACATGGATTCCAGGGAATGTTTTAATGTCATGGCACATGGTAACCTCTGTGTGTTTTTTTTTTTTTTTGCTTTTGCAATTATGGTACTTTTACTCTGTTTTTCCCTAACATGATGTACTTTTCTTAATATTCAATTTATAATTTACATAATTCAGTAAATGTTTCGTTCTGCTCAGAATTTAAATTACAATACATGGCCGATCACATCAACAGGTCTGTGAAATGACTTCAATGTATGGCGATAGACACGCAAAACAGCATGATGTGTTGCAGTGGCCAAAGATGTGAGTTTAAAATCAGGAATTTGCTTTCCACTGTGGGGAACCTTGTGTACATTTCATTCGATTTCCTAATCAGTTTAATTGATGCATTAAAATGATCATACATGTAATGTGCAAATGTAATGCAATCAGGAAGAACAACACAAAACAAAGTTGCATCTCATGAAATTGACAAGCCCACTTACTAAGTATGTATTTATTTGTTAATGTGGCATGGCGCAGGAGACAATTGTAGAACAAAGATTTTAAAATAGCGCAAACTGAATATGTAATATGTCCATGTTGAAAGCCCCCCTAAGACTGGTTAATAAAGGGAAAGAGTGTTAAATTGTTAGTTTTAGATTTGGGGTCAGGGTTTGGGTTAGAGGTTAGGTCTAGGGTCTATTTAGGTCTATTATAGGTTAGGACTTAAAATGCTTACTGTTTGGAGTCAATGCTCTGTTATTCTAGACTATAGTTGCCTGTTTTAAATTTAAAGCTGAAATCACCTATCAACTTAAGGGACCTTAGTCTCTTTTACATAACTTTTATGAGCCATACTGTGTAGATGCAAACATGAACCTCAGCGTCTGAGCTGTCTGAAGTGTGTCCTTGCAGTGTTGATAAGAGGGATCTCCAATATTGCTGCGGTAGAGTATGTTTGATAAATTGTTTATGAGGTCAGTGTGCTAAAACTCGAATGGCTGCATCTTTAAGATACTTGAATTAATTTTGTTGCTATTTATTTTATTACAATGTCTGTGTTTACATCTAATTTAAAGTTTGTTTAACCATGCCATTGCCAATGTATGCATGATTTTATGAACAGAATAACCTTTTATGAAAGTACTGTAATAAGTGCTAATTGCAGAGCTTTGCTTTGGATCTAATTAGGATACAGTAAATGTTCATGTAGTTGTTTTAGTAAAAGTGACCTGGATGTGCCAGCTCAAACCATGCTGTGCCAACACTTCTCACAACCAGCAGTGTGTTATTTTGGTGTGTTTTTGGGGAGCTCTGTGACTGTTGGCAATATTTTTATTTTTATTATTATTATTATTAAGTAAGAGAAATTGTAGTGACAGTGTTCTGACAGCCAGCTATTTATTTCCCTCTGAAAACAGCGATAACCTGACACATATTCAATGGGCCAGTTCAGGTCATTTTGCTCAACTTAACATCATGTCAATGCCAAATATTATTTTTGCCTGGATTTTCATTCAGGAGAATGTCTTTTAATAGCAATAAAAGGCTTAAACATCATAAACAGACTCCAGAATTCTATTTGCAAATCTCATTGAGTCACGTCTGACCTCTCTGACTTTTGCTTCTTTTCTCCTGAGGGTTTCTCAACACAATGGTACCTTACACACGCACACACACACAGACAATCTGCAGCATGACACTCCATGTCATTCCACACAGTCTCAGCATGAGATTTCAGAGACATAACCTTGTCCTGTTTTGATCTAACCTGAGGTCATTCTTGAAAACTAAAAACTACACTGTAAAACTCCTTGTTTCTTCTCTTGTCTCTCTAACACAAAAAAGGAAAAGAAAGACCGTGATGGTGTTACTTAGCAACAGCAAGAGAAGCATTGAGATTGAAACATCAGTGTTGACTCGTCAGTGTGATTCTTGAAATGAAAATGTCAACAGCTGACACTTGAAGTGAGTTTTGATTTAACTGCTTTAATTTTGTTTTTTAGTGGTCAACAGTATTGTTGTCCTCAGGTAAGGTGCTATATAATGACAGAGATTTAATTTCTGAAGGTTGCTAAGTTTCTGCACTGTTGTTTGCATGTAATTATTCTACTTTACTGCAGTTTTATGTATTCAGGGACAGATCATGTAAGCTCTTGGTAGCACATTGAATTGCTGTACAGTTAAATAAGGTTAAACTAATTTGAAAATAAGAGTTGAAAATTGTTATTTGTGCGAACTTTGTGTATAATTGTAAGTAGCACCAAACAGAATTGCAAAGATGTTTTTTTCTGAAATCTGGAAACAGATTTCCAGAAACATCCTACTGGCCCTTTGACCACGACCCCTGTCTGTTTTGATTTGTCCAAAAGGTAGTTCCACCCCGAACTCATGGTAATGGTAAGATTTTGACATGTTGGACCATAGCACAATGTCACAGAGCACAATGTGTTCTCTTTAGGTCAAACTACAAATGGTTGAAAACAGATCTTATGTAGAATACATATGCAAGCTCGGGCCTTGTGTGTTGTTGCACAAGAGGCGCTATAGCAGGAATAAGCATAAATGCTAAAATTATAAATGTTTCTTGACTTTCTTCTTTTTCAGGTCAAACTAGTATACTAGCAACTTACCTGTTAAAAAACATTCACATTATTGTCAGAAACATTTCAATGTAACTTTATTGCTCTTTTGAGTACTGATGTTTGTCACTTGTTTGCTACCATGCATTGGCCCACAGACACGCAGTTGCGTAATTTATATTTCAGGCTTTATAGAGCACTGCGGCCAATGGGTTTTTGATTAAATGCTTGAAATAAGTTCTGTGGTTAACATTTATCACTGACATAAAATACATCAGTAATACCCCTTGTAAATTTTTTTAAAAGCTTTTACTTCTCTTGGGACTCATCCCACCAAAATGGTTTACTCATACTGTTTATAATTGTGCTTTTGCAAACTATTCTAACTCAAACTTTCGAGCCCGTTACTCATCCTTTAGCGTCACATAAAGCGCTTTATGACAAAACGGCGCTATACTGACGCACATGAGTACCTTTATCGTTTATATAATACGCGAACTCAAGGCGTACATAAATCCTTTAGCGTAATATGAGACTACCCTACCCTACCCCACACTAAACCTAACCATCCCACACGCGTGTTATATAAACAGATAAAGGGTACCATGCACGTAGTATAACGCCGTTTTGTCATATAAGCGTTCTATATGACGCTAAAGGATGAGAACGCGTTGAACTTTCAGGGAAAGACTGAAAGATTTGGAAGCTTACAGATGGTGACATTGAGCAACTCAGTTTGTTTAGCCTACGTTTAGCCTTTTACTTATCACAATTGCATTTAGGCTTCAAAATTGTGAAAATTATTATGATGAACAACCTTTGTTGGTCACAGAGCATATTTTCTGCTATAATCCAAAAGCCAATGGTTTTGTTTTTGTCAGAAATGAAACCAGGTTGTTGCCAACTTCCGGTTTGGTCTACAAAAATATGTCCTCACTGCAGCATTATATAGTTCTAAATGAACAGAACACCCCAAAATGGGATGTCTGTCAAATGAAGGCATTTTATATAGACACTTTCTGTTTAGACAGCTCCATTGATTATGATGTGAGCAAACTAGTATTTTCATGACAGTGCAGACACCCCCATGTGCAGAATGTAACAGGTCAGCTCTTTACAGGATATGATATATTAAGTAAGATAATATTATGCTCGTAATAATACAAGGGCTACATTAACATTTGGTCAGGACACCACTTTGTCTTAATACTCCTTTTAGAAAAGTGAGGATAGTATCAACACAGAAGAATTGCATAGACTGTGCACCCCCATATACTATTTGTAGTTCTTGTCAGTGGAGTTATATCCTTTCACATATTAGGCCCAAAAGAGGAATAAACATTATTTTTGTTGATACCTTTCCTTCATAAAAGCCTGTGTAAGGTCTGTGTAATGAATTCCATTGCACTATAGGCATTACAACTGTAGAGAATCATGTTAGAATTGCTGTATCTTGAGCCTTCTTCTCTGCAGCCTTTCTATTTCCCACATGTAAAGGTCTCTTTGTGGCTATTTAACGGATAGCCATAGATGCTTTCATGCGCAGAAAAGTGTGAGTTTAAAGCTTCAGATTACCTGTGAATGACCAACAAGTATAGTATGATTCTGAATGCTTGAAAGTATTTTGGTGCAGTTTGTTTTTTTCATACGTCTTACTGTCACAAAACCGACTCCAACCACAGTGTTGGCATTTTCCATAGCTCAGCTGAGTTAGTGTCAGAAGAATAGCCCATCTGCCAACTGGAGGCTTGTCCGAGATCCTTCTAGAGATTATCGTAGCCTCCACTCTAGCCAGTTTCACAGACAGTCCCCGATGCACTGATGTTATGAGCTCAGGGACTCAACAGCTGTCTGGCGGTCACAACTCCCTCTTTCATGTCGAGTGCTGATGTATTCAACAGTCTCATTCAAAGCACTTGGTTAATTAGAACTCTTGTGTTTTTCAAGTGTGGTGATTTATACCATTACCTTTGCCCCCTTCGGTCATTTTGAAGGATGGCTTGCTAAATGAAATGGATTAATTAACATTGATAACTTATTTTCAGCTATTTTTCTCTCATCTTCTGTGGGAATGCAGGAAAAGTCTAGCTTGCCTTCTGTCCATCTTCTCTTGACCCACTTGCAGGTATTGATTCAAGATTAGAAACAGCCACAGTGATGGCTCAATTCTCACTGAGCAACTAACTTCCAGAAAGCCAGGCAGCTACTGTGAGTTGTAGTAGTCAATTAATGAGGAGAATGAATGGTCATGTCAGCCTGTCTGATGTTTTTGGGTCTTATTGTCAACACAGCAAATGTTTTTTATTTGTAATTGAATACATTCCTCCTGTGACCTGGACTCATTATGCTTGGCTTTTCTTCTGAGGTTTCCAGGAACTGTAATGTCAAGACCTGAGCAATCCCTGGAATATTTATGAACCCCCATAGTCCCAAATGAGACAAAACAGGCTTTGAAGAATCGACTTCTTAATGTTTCGTGATTTACTCTCTGCTTCTAAACATAATTAAGTGTGGATCGACAGTAAATGGTTATAATTATAATAATTATAATTACAATAATGATTATCCTTCTTAGAAAAGAGGCGAGTGGATAAGATCAGTTCTTTACAATGTGGCAAAGTGATAAAAATGCTCAAATGTGTCGTTTCCTTTTCAAAATGGCTGGTGTTTTTCTTCATATATATATATATGTATAATTCACTAACCATACTTATCAAAAGTCTTTCAAAGATGGGTATTGACTACAAAAGCCTGAACCAACTGATTGCCTGAACAAAAATGCTGTTATCCTGCTGTTTAGCATCATATGCAGATCTCGTCTTAGCAGTTTCACACAGTGAGGGCGATATTTGTAATGTGGGAATCTTTTGGATATCAATATGTGCTGTCATTTTTTTCCAATTACCAGTCCCTCTCCAACCTCTAAACCATGTCCAATCTAAATGGTGGTTTACACAACACAATTTTTTGCAAAAATCTGAACACTTTTTATTTGTTTTTGCCATTCATTTACACAACAACAGTGTTTTGTGGGCCTGAAAATGCAAACTTTTTAAACAGGTTTCAAAGTGCACATTTTTCAAAACAATACCATTATTGTTCCCAACCAAAATTTTTCAGAGGATCCCTGGGCATATGCACTTCCCTTTGAGCTTTTGCAAATAGCAGATTTAAAGCTTCGGTCCATAAAGACTTTGCTACTGGTTGCACTGACCTCCACCAAGAGGGTAAGGGACCTGCTGGCATTTTCAGTTGACAAATCATGCCTAGAGTTCAGGCTGGATAACAACCATGTTGTACTGAGCCTGGATATGTGCCCAAGGTTCTTACCTCTCCCTTCAGGGACCAGGTGGTGAACCTGGTCTTTTCCGTGCAGACCAACATGTGCTTGCACTGAAGCTTGCTTTAAAACTGGCACAGGTTAAGCTTGTCAGCAACTGGTATGCCACTGCAGTCAGGGTCCTGTCCAGGAGCCCAAAGCTGCATTCCCTGTGCTCGTATAAAAGATTTTGAGATTGAGTTGAGACTAAGCCACTTGTGAAGATACTTCAGAATGCAAAAGCTCACCTCCCTTAGTGGGAAAGAACAGCTTCCATGACTTTAATATGGGGAGACAGGGACACCCCAAAAGGTAGGACCTTGTATTGGTATGCCCTACCCTCAAAAGCAAACCAAAAAAACAGTCTGTGTCGAAGGTAAAATGGAAGTATGCATCCTTCAGGTCAATCCCTGCGAACCAATCCGTTTTGCGTTTCTGCATTAGCGTCTCAGCAACTCGCGGCTCTAAGATCGACCATAACCCACTGCCTTTCTTGGGTACAATAAAGTACGGGCTGTGAAATCCTAACTTGGCTGGAGGGACAGGCTCTATTGCGTCCTTTGTCAGCAGAACCACAAATTCCGCATGCTGGACAGGGGCATTTTTGCCTGCCATTAAGGCAAAAATGGATGCCACTGAACCTATGGGGGAATCACATAGCCAAGTCTGATTGTCTTAATGAGCCAGAAGGACAGACTGGGAAGCACTAGCCAGGCTCCTTAGCTCTGCGTGAGCTGCACCAAAGGGACAACTGTGAGTTTGGTGTGACTCTTACCTGGCTAAGTGGTTCCCGCAAGGGCCACTGAAATGCGAACTCAAAATGCGAAATCCTGGCCTGTGGTGTTCGCATTTCGAGGATGCGCTGTTCCCTCATGCCTCCCTAGCCAGGCCCTTGCAGGAACCACTGAGCCAGGTAATAGTCACAACAAACTCACAGTGGGGTCTGAGAATGAAGAAGCAGAGTGTCACTCACTGGCAAACCACACCCAGTATGGTGACTGAGAAAACTGCTCTTTTATTGAAAAAGCGGTGAGAACTATTTTAAATTAAACTGAAGATTCACTGCCCGGCCCTCCTACAGGGGAAAGAATGTTGTGACGTAACATTCGTTGGCCAGGAACAAGGTCAGTCACTGTGAAAGTTTCTAAATCAACCCCTGGTTAGATCCTCGTGCAGTTCTTTGAGTGCTTTGGCCTGATGGACTTGCAAGATGGCCATCACATTCAGGGCAGAGACGGCCTGTGCCAGTGTCACTGTAATCCTTAGCAGCCAGGGCTGTACACGTCTTACAGGCCTTGGGTGGGAGACGCCTTGGACGGGTTCCGCCAGGTGGCCACCTGAGGAATCTCCACATACCTCTTGGCGGCCCTCATCTGGCAGCTCAAAGGCACACGTCATGCTAGAAGTGTGGAAGATCAGTGGCAGTGCTCTCACTGTAACCTTTCAGGTCTCCCAGAGGGTTGACCTGATTCGCAGCCATCAGATGAGGACAGAAAACAACCACATCCAGAAAAGGTTTGCCGTCCGTGCTTGCTCTTTTAAGGAAATCTGTTCTTTTTGAGCTTAAGGGCCAAGGGGGCAACTCGAAGGTGAAACACCGCTGAATACACTTTCTCTCCAGCAAGAAAGATTTCTTCTCGATTGCAAGCTCTTTTAGAAGCAGTAAATTATCTTATTGAGGCGATTGTTAGAGAGTGGATAGCTGCACGCAAGCAAATTCCACTTGCCAATTCCATTGTCTGCATTTGGTAAGAGTAAGAGTAATGGGCATTAATCTTGATCTGTAAGAGGACATAATCAATGGGTTCTTCCATATGTTCTCTATTAAGTTGATGTAACCCCTCTGGGTTGATCTGAGCTGTGGCTCCTTTGGAGTTCATGCCAAACATTTAATCTCTTCCTCCTACACAGGGTGGCAGAAATACAGATTAATCTGAGCTCACCGGCTGCTGCAGACTCAAGATTTAAGGCTCTGACTGGGCCAGCCAGGGATTCTCTGAGTGAGCAACTGTGAATTACTTTAACAGGTGTGAATGTTTGTATGGGTGACCTTCATTACAATGTAGGAGTTTGTGAACAAGATGTGATGTCTTCCCTATTTTGTTTATGCCTAATAACAGTTGAACATTTACCTTTACTCTTCTGACATCTACTTATCTTGCCAACATGTGATCCAAGAGAACCAACTTTTGTCCTTATTGTGTTTGCAGAATTCTTAGAACAGAGTGTGTGAGGGGTGCAGAGTGGAATGCAGAGAGTCAAGTTGTGTGATTGTGCTTATATTCAGTACAACAGTACTCTTGCTTTTGTGATTTTTCTTAAATATAACTTGTCTTGAACACCTGACACATGTGTGTAGAACATTGAATTCTCATCTGTCTGTCAAACACTAAATATTTTCATAGAGACCTTCTTTCCAAAAATGGATGTTAGTGAGAATGTTGGAGAGAAGCCAAACCATGCAGAATTTCTGGATGACAAGGGTGAGATGTGTTAGTAATGTAGCATGAAATCAGCCGGGTAAATAGAAGCTGTCTGTTATCTCTCTACCATGTGATGAGGCAGAAGCCAAAGGATTTAATAGGACTTACTCAAGAGGGAGTTAATGCCCGGAGGAGAATGCAAACGTCTTCCTGTCAAAAAAACGTCAGACAGCTCCTTACTTTCTCCACGGGCTTATTCACATGTGGTCCTAATGCCTCACCGAGCGACTGCAGAGATAAGTGATTTAGTTTGCATTAGATTGTTGAAACAGTTTTCAACATAGTTGACATAGTGACATTGCATATTTGTTGCATATAAATATGTCAATTCCTGTCACAAATAATTGTTCACTGCACTGTGCTTTTAATGGAAACTTAAAAGAAGATTTTAACTGGCTGTGAAGTCTCTACGTGATGTGATATGTGTAAGAATGTATTTTACGTAAAATGCATTTCTATACGGACATTAATTATGTTTGCCTGGATAATAAAACATACAATACAGATGTACAGCATCTAAAATGTAAATCATTTACGTGTGAACAGCCTTATAGATGTGCAAATGTTTTCAAATCTGTATTTAATATATGAGTATTTCATAAATGGAATTATTTGGTTACAAATAATAAGCCTGTTGCTCGTCCGCAACAGGCAGCCGCCTGCGTTCCTCCGTCAGCCTCAGCTGCTCTTCACTATATTGCGGCTCGTAAAGATAGCACGAACATCGGATTCGAGCAGGAGAATTTCAAAATCATCTTCTTCCATATCATGTTTAGTTTCTTCCGTCATTATCATACTTCCTAACTCCACAGCGCTTGTTAGCTTAGCTTCCAAACAAGATGGCTGATATTGATTCAGTGTCTGCAAGTGAAGTCCCACCCACAGATCTGTAATAGGTCTGTAGGGTAAATAGGTCCCACACCCTTGAATAATATTGAGCGAATGTTTGTAGTCTCTACACTTTTTAATGAAATGTGACTTCCTGCTTATTGTGACGCAAAATGACAATATTTACGTCATAATAAGCAGGAAGTAAAACACTAAAATCCTGGTTTATCCCATCTCAGGGGAAAATAAGGAATAAACCATGACCATTCAAAAATATGACTGGGTTTCTAAAGATACAAAGGTTATTGCAAATGAGTGAAGTGTCCCTTTAATACATTCAGCAGATACGTTTATCCACAGCGTACATACATTGCATTCAAGGTATCAAGGTTTTTTTTTTTTTAATCAGTTCATGCATTCCCTGGGAATTCAACCCATGACCATGTTGATTATATCACTATACTTAACAGTTTGAGCTGCAGGAATATATATATATATATATATATATATATATATATATATATATATATATATATATATATATATATATATATATATATATATATATATATATATATATATATATATATATAACACCCATGGGAGATTTCAGACCGATGTGTTAGACACGTGTTACAGATCATCATCAAAACAGCAGAATAGTGTTTGGGAAGAATGGTGTTCCATCCCTCCAGTAGAGGTTTAGAGTGTAAAGAATCATTGCTGTGAACTGAAGCAGTTTCGACGACATGTGGTGTCCTAAAACCTTACTAAAGTCATAGTCCCACTGTCGGTGACTTTGTCACTGTATGTCGCTGGTCTTTGTACTGTGAAGACGCTTGTTATCTCCCAGTGCTGTTGCTCTATGTTATTTGTAGACTGCACATCTGGCCATATCTTCAGAAAATGCAATTACAAATGAATGATCTATAACTAAGATATCATTCTAATTTGACAAGGAATTAAGATTTAAAATACTTAAAGGAGCATTCTGCTATTGGAGAGTGTTGTGATATAATCCACAACAGTGCTCAGTGCGTGAAATTATTAACCAGATAAACGATTCAGAGCAATACAATCATTCATACTGTTTTTTTTTAGAGCACCTATCATGGATTTTTGAAAATGTCTTGGGTTATGACTATAACCCTTGTTCCCTGAGAAGGGAACGAGACACTGCATAGATAAAATCGACTCTTTGGGGCACGCTCCCTAAGCGTGCGCCTCTGAAGTATCAAAGAAACAAATCCAATCCTGATCGGTGTTGCGTCGTGACGTAACATGTGACGGCATACCCGGAAGCAGGGCCTGAAATTAACACCCGACCACCTGCCAAATGCGGGTGAATTTTGCTATTGGCGGGTAACACTGTCAATCTACCTGCCACATTGGCAGGTAGCCAATGAGAATTGAGTGATTCATTAGGATTTTTACATTTCAACGAAGTCCGCTATTGCGTTGGACTTTTGCGTTGGCTAAAATGTGGCGGCACAGAAACAGGGTGAAATCTCGAGAGTCTTTGAAGTACCAGAGATACATGTCGTTGGTGTTCAGCGGGATCTTTTGAGTAAATCAGAATATCATCAATGTACACTAATACAAACTTTCCCAGGAAGTCTCCGAGAACCTCTTCCATGAAACTCTGGAATACAGAAGGAGCGTTGACCAGACCATATGGCATGACCAGATATTCGTAGTGCCCTGCAGGTGTTATGAAAGCTGTTTTCCACTCATCTCCTTCTCTAATCCTGATTAAGTTGTATGCACTCCGTAGGTCTAGCTTGGTGAACATCGTGGCTTCTCTGATCTGTTCAAGGGCTGCTGGAATGAGAGGCAAAGGATAGCTGAACTTCACAGTGACTTGATTCAGGGCTCTGTAATCAATACATGGTCTTAATCAACCATCGTTTTTGGACACAAAAAAGAAGCTAGCAGCTGCAGGAGATATGGAAGGACGAATGTAGCCTTGATCTAAGGCTTCCTTGATGTACTTTCTCATGGATTCTTGTTCTGGAATGGATAGAGAGTAGATTCTACCCTTGGGAAGTCGTGCTTCAGGAACCAGATCAATGGCACAATCCCAGGGCCGATGAGGTGGTAATTTGGAAGAAGTGACAGGATTAAAACATCAGAGAACAAGAATAACAGGCAGGAATGTTCGTAGACAGATTTTCGGTGGGACTCTCAATGGAAGTGGAACTTACAGTTATGGCTGGGGATCTTGAATCATTGGAAAAAACTTGTGAGTGGAACTCGATTGAGGGAACATGCACAGCCCTGTTCCTTTATCTTCCCAGACTGCCAATCGATGGTAGGTTGATGGTGAATTAACCATGGTCGACCTAAGATCAAGTCTGTTTGGCTATTTTGGAGAACAAACGGTTCAAATAGTTCTTGATGCGTGTTTTCAACACATAATTGAATGGGGGTTATCTTTGTTGTGACACTTTCCTTATTAATCAACTCACCAGTCTCGGCATAGATGGAGTAAGACTTTGGAGTGTTGACTTCTGGGAGGTTGAGTTCTTTGCAGAGTTTTCTGGAAATTAAATATCCCACTGAACCAGAGTCGACGATGACTGTCACAGATACGCAGATTTCTTGAGTCTTTATGATAACATGAATCGTGAGGGGTGCTGATACAATGGTGTGATCAAGAACTGAGTTTACCATCATTCTTCCTGGTCGAATTGGACAGTTAAGTCTGAAATGACCCTTGGCACCACAGTACATACACAGTTTCAGTTCTCTTCTACGAGTATGTTCTGTCTGGGAAAGCCGGAAAGTGTCGACTTGCATCTCTTCAACTTGACTCTCGGATGTAGAACTTCTTGTGCTCTGTGGCAGTGCAGAATGACAATCCAGATTATCCTTGTAACCCTTCTTTGATACAGAGATCTTTGATACACTCTTATAGCCTGCTGGATGAATTTCTCAAGTCCTAAGTTGTCATCATATATCGCCATTTGAAGATGCAAGGCTGGATTCAAACCACGGCGATAAACTGAGATGAGCGCCCTTTCATTCCATCCACTGTTAGAGGCTAGAGTAAAAATTCCACAGAATAGTCAGAAACTGTCTTCTTCCCTTGACGTAGCTGCAACAGCTGTTCACCGAATGAGGAATCATCCATTAGACGTCCAAAAACTTCTTTGAAATGCCTCATGAATTCTGGAACTGATACTACAACGGGTTATTCCTTCATCCACAATGCCTCAGCCCATCTCAATGCTGCTCCAGATAATGGCTGGATAATAAATGCCACTTTCAATCGTTCAGTAGGATATAGTTGAGCTTGTTGTTCCAGAGCCAGTGAACACTGTAACAGGAATCCGTTGCAATCCTCCGCCCATCCAGAGAATGGCGCTGGGCGCGACGGTGGGCTCGCGAAGCAGGTGATCGAAGAAGCGGCGTCACGGAAGCGCTAACAGGAAAAAACACTGGATTTACCAGGGTAGCTGGTGTGGAACTTGTTGCAGCAACGGCAGGTTGTCTGGAATCCATCTTTTCTTCACCTCTTTCTGTTGTAGGTCAAGTCTTCTGTCACGATACAGGCTCGGAGACAGAGGTAAGTGAATGAACATAAACTTTATTTTGTCACAAATAAGGTGAGTGCTCAAAGTTTCAGGTGTTCAGAGGTGAATGTGAGGAGGATACTTCGGCTTGAAGGATTCCAGGTGAGCAGATCCTCTTCAGTGTGATTTCCATCAAACTAACTCAGTTCAGTGATACTTGCTTTCTTTCTTTCAGGTCATCCGTTGGCGAACGAGATTCAGGAGGGGTACATGGATTCAGGACAAGGCAGAGACCATGGAGTGGATCCGGGACATCAGAACATGGACAGAGAGGTTAGTATTTTGCAGGTAAGTATACTTTACGTTCCTTGTTGCTGGATGACACGGAGAGTTTCTTGGTGACTGGTTAGGGTCTGTGCCCGGTTGCATAAAGCACCTTAAGTGTAATTTTCCCTTAAGTTCACCCTTATGTTTCCCTTAAACCTAAGGGTGTTGCAGAAAAAAACCCTTATCTGTTACTTAAGGGTTTCTTTAAGTGAAACGTCATAAACACTTAGATTTTCCCTTAAATGCTGTTTTTTCACTTAAGTAATCCCTTAAAAAGCGTTAAGTGTTGCATAAAACCCCTTAACGGTCTTTTCCCTAAGTATAATTTAAGGTTTGGGAATCGTAACCTTAAGAGTAACACTGACAAAAATAAAGACGAAATGGCTGAATGTATGGAACCAGCTGAAGATCATTATGTGCCAAGAAGAATTTTTAGGGATAGGGAGAACCCTTTAGACCCTTTTTATGTTGGCGCATGCACTCATTTTTTTTATAAAAATAAAATAAAAGAGTCTGAATGTTTGGAATTGTATAACGCAACAAGGAGTTTTATTAGGCTACATCTGATCGTCAAACCAACGTATCAGCAACAGCAACCAACAACATCGGCAATAAGACCTGAATTAACAACAAAGCGACCAGTGATCTCTCTCTTATACTCTTCTATATAGTGGCTATTAACATTTTAATTAAATTACTGTTATAGGATAACAGGATATTTACCATTAACAGATATGTGCCAAATGTCTGTCAGATTTCGCGCTCTCTTCTTCTGTTTAGTTTTTCCTAACTCACTGACGACGGTGCACAAGCCACTAAAGGTAAAGGGAAAACATGACATGGATTTCAGGAGAAATAGGTTTTGTTAATGTGTAAGCCTATGGCAAGTCGAATGGATTTGGGAAATGGACCGGCCGGGATTTTATATTTTCGGAGCTGGAAAGACAGACGTAAAGTTATTTGCAATCACATAGATATTGCCTGCACAATCATACAGTATGATCAGATATTGGATACGAGGATATTAGATATTGGATATCAGATACGTGTCCCCCATAGAATTACGTGTATGTTTCAGCAACAGTGCGTGGGATATGTTTCCACGTGCATAAATCGCCTGTCAGCAGAGGGGTTCACTGGGTTGCGGGGGCTGTTTCTCGTCATTTGACTCGTAGTTTGCTTTTTCAATTTATTTTTTATTTTACCATATTCGTCAAGAAGAAAACATTTATCATCCCCTGTCCAATTAGGCTTTCTTTTTTGATTTCTTTATCCATTCCGATATCCTACTTTATTTGATGAAACCGCAAAATTGCTATTGTTAGTGTTTTGCGTATCCATGGTAACAACAGACTTTTATAACGTGAATCCAGGATCGCTGTCGTGAAACACTTAATTTTTTCCCTTACCTAAGAGAACCGTTTAAGATATTATATGCAACACCCTTAAATTATTCTCTTAGGTAAGGGGAAATGGCCCCTTAAGTATCATTCTTAAGGGAAAAACTTAAGGTGTTTTATGCAACCGGGCACTGTTCCTGTTGGAGGCTTGACAATGAGTGAGCGTGAGTGTGAGTGGGGTGTTTTTATGCAGGGTAAGATGTGATCATTGATTGTGAACAGGTGTACGTGATTAGTAATCCGCAGAGTCATGTATTCAGAGAGTTGTGACACGCTTTGATGTCGCCGCAAGGCTGTCACGTGGTTCATGGAAGCCCCAATAGTTCCAAAACAGACGCGGGCTGTCATGTTCTTCAATGGAAAGACAGCAGCGATTGCATTATTAAACGGTAAATATAAAATAAAACACACACCTAAGTACTTTTTAAGCTTTTAGTGCATTTGGTTAATGTCAGTGTGCCATTTTGAGAGGCAGGGTGTAAACTTAGATATGTTTTTTTAGGCTATATTATTGGAGGGAAAAGCCTGTGTTCATGTTCGCATTGGTAGTTGCACTGGCTTTAGCGACTCTAACTTAACTTTTCCATGTCATTCATCTGATGGACGTCTCATGATATTTATTTTAGCACAACTGGGCTGTATTAGGTTATTGATTCCCGTGATCTTGCTTATAAATTCCGATTCAGCCATTAACCTACCGTGATCACGCAAGGCTGGTCTGCCGTGGTGACCCGTTCAGGATTACAAACATGACAACCAACATAAAATATAAATAATTACGCTGTGCATGTACAAATGAATGATTTAGGGGGAAATAGACTGCTCCCATAACGTAGCAATGACCATATTTACAGCAATGTTCGATAAATATTAACTTCATAAAATGAAACCGGAGAGATAGTTATTTTTCTTATTATAGAGATGTAATTTTGACTGTGTAGTCATTTTTACATTTTACATTTTATTTTCTTCTTCTATTTTGAATGTACTTTAATTTTGTATAGTGCTGTGGACCATTTTATATGTATGTCCTGAATAAAGATGATGATGAGTTAATGAGTGAATTATTTGTTCCTAAATACGATCCATAACTGTTGGGATTCAATTCAGTATGGCTAATGTACCCCTATATCCTACCCTAATCATAGACTAAACAATTCATCAGAAAACACACACAAATACATTTATACGATGTACTGTGTATTGGCCTACACGTTTCAATCACACATAATAACTAACCCTAACCCCCCATATATGTATATGTATATATATGTATATATATGTATATATATATATATATATATATATATATATATATATATATATATATATATATATATATATATATATATATATATATATATATATATATATATATAATATTTGATATATATATATATATTTTAATAATATAATAATATTTTATATATTTTTTAATAATATAATAATATGTTATATATTTATATGATGTTATAAAAAATATTATATACATCAGGTTACCATAAGATAGCTAACAACGTTAGTGAAGTGTTGGTCACGTAAGCTATAGCTGCAATTAACCCTTTTATCTTCAAATAAACATTTACTAGACCTGGCTACATAACATATAACTATACAGACTAGATTCACGAGAGGTCGGCTAATGTGTAAAAGTAAAAAATACAGTAATTTCATTAATTTACCAGCGAGGGGACATCAGAAGCACCGAATATGCATGGGGTTCAATTCTGGAACTATCAGTGGTTGGAACTAATGGGCGGTCGGTCCACGACATGCGTTACTTCCACATTCCTGAGTTACAATGGCGGTCTACGGCTATGTCAGAACTCTCGTAATACATGGCTCTGGTAATCCGGATAGAGTGATCATGGTGTGGTGAGTGCTGAGGATTCTAATTGGCTTCTGACAGTGACATCAGTGGGTTAGTTAGGATGTTTTGAAGCAACATTAGTTAGGATGTTCCAGCTCTATGTTGAAAATTAATGAGATTATGTTGCTTTGTTGCGCCATGTCGCTGGTGGTGTGAATGGGGCTTAAGAAATGTAGGTTGTTATTTTTTCTTTAATTTGCAGCCCATCTGTGTGAATGATATAAAAAGTATATCTCACAGTACATCAGATACATTTTTTTTCTTTTTCTTGGCATCACTTCAAGCTGGATCTCTTTTGGGCAACTCTGTTTTGTGGACCATATTATGACAACTCACCTCATTCTCACAGAGTAAGGCCTATAGGGCAGATCCTCAACACCTACTCTACCAAGCTCCAGGCTCAGTCTTTCTGGAAACTCTTTCATTGCCGGACAACCAGCATCTGCCACACATCCGCTCTGAGGGCTTTTAAAATACTGTTTGTTTCCAGGAATCTCTCACATTACTCTTCTCAGGTCTCTCTCACTGACTGCCAATTTCTGCAAGAATTCAGTTCGAAACACCACTCCTGGCTCACACTGCTGCCAATGCTCCCTCTGCCCCATTACCTTCATGCCGTCATTGAGCTGTGTGTCTCTCCACATGAAGAGTTCCTGCCTGTTTAGCTCCAAAACTTCTTTATCCTTGTTTTTTGACATTGCATATCAAGACATTACAGCTCAAAACTTTTACATTCCCATATTTTCCTGTTTCCTACTGTTAAGCTGCTTTGAAACAATCTTGTATAAAGTAATTTATAGATATGTATGATTTGACTTGTTTGGAAGGACATTTGGAAGGCTGAATTGAATTCGCATAATCTGATGAAGTTTGCAACATTACCACTATTATGGAAGTGAATTCCTTACTTGAGCTGAATAATGAAACAATTGCCTTCTGTAGAAATGTTTATAGATGACTTGAACTCATTTCATAATCAATAACTCAACATTGACTATGTTATTGAACTGAATCGACATTGAACTGACTTGAGCTGAATAATGAAACGGTTGTCTTCTGTAGACCTGCTTTCTACTGACAAACTTTGCAATATTAACACTGTTATAGAACTAAATTGAACATAACTAAAGTGTGCTGAATAATGACATTTGTCTTTTGTAGAGCTGCTCTACAGCTCACATTGATTCCGTTTCATAATTGCTTGATTTTTTAAATTTTTTTCAAATTTCTTCATGGCATCACAAGATTTAAAGCAATGAGAGAATATAAAAATTGTACACCTCAGAGGAAGCTTTAATAAAAAAAAATGAATGTGTAGAAATGCAACACTGTAACTTCCGACAGATATTCAGCACTGAACTGAGTCATGTTTATTTGACCATTGCTGACTCGTGCCTCCTACAAGCTCTGAAAACAAATGGCCCTCCTGTAAACAGGCTGTTTGTAGATACAGTCAGCTAAGCCTGAACACAAGATGTCCTGGGGAAGTTGGGGAGCAAGGGATGTTGATAGGTCATGAGAGAGAAGAGAGAGAGAGGGTGATTTCAACTCAAGATAGTGCAGTTCAAGCTCTGTTAAAGTGAAATGTAAAACATTTCCCTCCTCTGTCCTCACGTACACAATCTGACCTCTAAGGACACTGGTTTTTTTTTTTTCTGGGCTTAGTGAATTGTTAGGAATTGTGGTTGGGAAAATTAGAGAGTAAAAATCTATCAGTGTGCAATAACTGACCTTACATTACTGATGGCAAGCGTAATAAATCATCACTTGTGAATTCTGGGTCCAAAAGCTGCTGATGTGCTTATACTAGTATGCTGCTAATCTATGAGCATGACAATGAAATATTCCTTAAAGGATTAGTTTGGCCAAAAATATCTGTCTCTATTTACACACCCTGATGTCATTCCGTGAAGTTCACATAACTTTTTCTCAGTGGAAGACAAAAGAAGGGGATGTAAATATGGCCTTTCCTATAAAATGTCTCTCTCTGTCTATCCGCCTGTCCGTCCATCCATCCATGTTATAGCCTCCAAAAGCTCATGTTTGTAAACAATTTCATTTCCATAATATGTTGTATTTCCAAGTGAAACAGGATATTCAAAACAAAGAAAAACGTACAGGAATTTTTTATTGGATCTTGAAAGTGAACATTCTCACACCAGAATGGAGCCAGACTAATTATAATATAAATGAATGCCTAAATTGTGATTTGGCAGCATGGCCTGGCTGCATGATGTGATGTGATGTCAAAGGAAAGGAAAGTTCTTTCACTTATTGTTTTTTTTATTTATTTATTTTTTATTAAAGGTTATGAGGTGTATTGTTTTTCTTTGGAATAACATGCACCACTGAATCATTCACAATATGACAAGGAACATACACCGAGAAAATAAACAAGGTAAATTTTCATTTCATGTTGACTTTAAAGCATGAATGTTAACCATATGGGTATATTACAAATTTTTAAAAGCCATATGACAGCTTTGCATGAGAAACAGACTGAAATATGCAGGCGAGTGAATGATGAGAGAACTGTTTCTTAACACACTGTCATTAATATGTTTGGAATAAGATTTCTTATGCTTACCACAGCTGCATTCATTTGGTCAATAAAAACAATAATAGTGTGACTTTTTAAATAACTGATTTTATTTATATATATAAAATGTTTTAATTTTGCTGTGATGTGAAAGCTGAATTTTCAGCATCATTGCTCCAGTCACATCTTTCATAAATCTGATATGCTGATTTGCAGCTCTTTCTTATTATTATCTGTATTTAAAAAAAGTTAGAGGACTGGAGTAATGATGCTGAAAATTCTGAATGTTTTTACTGCATGTTTTATCAAATAAATTGCAGCCTTTGTGAGAACTTCTTTAAAAGGAATTCACATATAATTTAATTCTTAATTATTACAAAATTTTAGTGTAAATATACTTCAGGAAAAGTGTCACTGTAAAAAGAACTCGCTTTCAGTAAAACATATATACGTTTACAATTAAGCCCAGTGTTCCTCTCCTGTTTGATTGAAATGTTCCAGTTTGCAGCTTTTCCTGAAGTATCAGGGTCTCGGGCTGCCAAGTAACATCAACCCAAATGATGTGAACACTGTGCTCATTATGTAGCCCTGCTGCCCTGCTGTTTTTCACCAGCACTACGGTGGACAGATGGTCACAAACACTGACCAGCTATTTCCTGGTCACCTGAGCAGCATGGCTCACTTTGAGCTGGGTTCCTGCCTGCCTCCTTGGGTCCTGGGAGAGGTCAGCAAGAGCCAGCATGTGAAAGGAGCCATACTGCCATATTTGTTATTCCAGCAAAGTCTTCTGGTTGAGAACTAGGCCACCAGCATCTTTTTGTGAATGAGGAACGTAAGGTTCACATGGTTTAACCGAATCTCAACAAAGCATTCGAATTACGTTGTACTTCACTGGCTTGAAACGGTCACCAAAGCCAACGAATATTAAGTGAGGTATTCCTAGCAAACGAATGCAACAACAAAGATGTTTATGAGTGATTAACCAGCGTTCTGGTCGATGTTTAAAGCATTGCATTGTTCATTTGATCCTGAAGGATAAACAACAATGTTGGAAAACACCCAGAGCCTTCATTCGCAGAGAAACGAGGCAGTTTTCAGAGCAGATGTTCCTGTTTTACAGGAGTCTCCGGGAGATAAGGTTTGAATTATGAAGGGAAATATTTATCCAGGCAGAGGAATATTACTCTTCCCGTCACTCGGCCACACATTCGCAGAGGCAAGACACAATATCCAGGGGAAGTGGAGGAGTTAACCTCATTTATTGCCAGGGGTGATAATACTAACCCTAGATCAGCCAGTCAGATATACAATGACAAATATGTGTCTCTGACTGCTTATAGTATCGGTCAAAAATCTGGAATAATTAAGATTTTGGGTAACACTTTACAATAAGGTTTATTAGTTAACATTAGTTAATGTATTAACCAACATGAACTAACCATGAGCAATAAATTTGTTACAGTATTTGTTAATCTTTGTTAAAGGAGTAGTTTTAACATTTTTTTTCTCCATATAATGCACTTCAATGGGAACCAAATGGTTCAAGGTCCAAAGACAGTTTTAGTGCAAACTGCAAACTGTTCAGAAGGGCTTTAAACGGTTCCAGACGATGAATAAGGATCAAGTGAAATGATCTCTCATAGAAAATAAATAAAAAAATAAAGTTTTATAAGCTCAAATGCTCACCTTGCTCTGTTCTGTGATGCACGTTCGTGACTTCCTGTTCGAACTTGTTCATCAAAATGAACAAATCTTTTTCCAAGGCAATTCGTTCATTTCGTTCGTTGAATGAACCAAATGACACAAAAAAAGTTTTGTTCATTTTGCTGAACAAGTTCGAAAAGGAGAGTCACAAACACACATCAGAGAACAGAGCAAGGCGAGCATTTGAGCTCATAAAAATTTAACTTTGTTATTTTTTTATTTTATTTTTATTTTTTATGAGCAATCGTTTCACTTGATAATACCCTTATTCGTCGTCTGGAATCGTTTAAAGCTCTTTGAACAGTTTGCACTGAAACTGTCTTTTGGACCTTGAACCAGTATTATCAATGTTGAAAACCATTTTCTACTGCTATTATTGTGGTAAGAGCAATACATTTTAAAAGTTTAGGGTATGTAATCTTACATTTTCTTAAATCTTAATTAAAATCATCCTGAGATTATCCACTGAGTAAAAGTGTAACAACTTTTCTTCCTATAATGTAGTGCTTTAATGCATGAACATTGCAACATGCTTTTTACTACTCTCTGAGATACTTCCATGGTGTTTGCATTTTATTATCACCTCACTGTCATAGCTAATTCACTTCTCTATCATGATATGCATAACTTCAGCTCTTATCCATTGAATAATAATCTTTTGGTGAATACATCTTATCAGCTGTGAAATTTGGCACTGAGCGTCTGATGGCCTATGACATACGTACTGTATGAAGATAAAATGCCGCGCCACTTTAGTTATCTTATGTCAGAACATCAACTGTGATGTTTGAAGTTTTAAATTTCAGTCTAAATAAAGAGTAAATGAAATGTCACGACTATATTTGACGGTAATGAAATATCCCATTATCCAGGGCTTCCAAGATGAATTTAAAAAATCATTAAGAGATACATTAACACAGATCAAGCTACTCAACTTACCAGAGGAAAAACACATTTTATCCACCCAGCCGTGAGATTAATGGTTTTATAAACATGATTAATGCGTGTTATTTGTGTTGACAGTCCTTGAGTGACATGTTACAGGTGTGAGGTTGCCCACAACCGCTTCCTCTTAAAAGACACTTCACAGCTGTCTCATTCATACCAAACTACCTTCTCCATCAGCGGCAGAACGCCATGACTGGGAGCAAAGCCTTTGACTGTGATGATAAACATTTTCCAGGCTCACAAGGAAAGTTTTTGTTCACTTCCAAATCAAGTGCTCATGGTCCTTAACATTCCCCAATGGACTGCATGGCCAAACTGAAGAAATAGTTAAGCTGTCATCCAGCGATCAGACACAGCAGCCAACCAGACATTTTTGAGAGTAGTTGGCAGGATCCCTGAAAAAAAGAAAAAAAAAGAAAGAAATCAAAGGGATGGAAAACAACTGGAATTGGGCCTCATGTAACGAGAATTTAGTCAAGCTGACAGAACATGTCAGTGGTTTTAACTTCATATCTTGAATTCCTTGATTCTCACCTCTTAATTTATTCCTGCCTTTATTTGATCTTTATAAAAAAATAATAATAAAGAGTTAAATGGGTGTTTGTTGAACTTATAGGACACCTTCTGGCCCTGTGAACCTTTCTAGAAAATAAATCTTTCTTAAAACCCACTTTTCACACTCTCACTAGTATATTTCCTTTGTCTGCTATGTCAAACAGTGGACACTCACAGGAGAATTCTTCAATTCTAATACTTTCTGAACCATCATGAACCAACCACATATCAAATGTAGTTTAATTCATATTTGAAACATTTAAGAATATATCAATTTCTGTCTTTCTAAGGCTAATTTAATGGCTAGCATTTTATAAGTCCTAAAAAAATCATAAAATACAATTAACATTTATTTTCACACTTAAAGGCCTGGTTTCATTGACAGGTAGCTAAAACCGGATAAGACCTTAGTTCAATTCAGGACATTTAAATAGCTTTTATAAACATGCTTTAGGAAAATAAGAAGGAAAAAAAAACATTACTGATGTGCATCTTGAGACAAAACAATGGCAGTGACATATTTAACGATAGTCTGGAACTAGGCTTAAGCCGTAAAACCGATGTCTTAAGTATGCTCTTCACTGACTGACACAAGTTAAAAGAGAAAGAAAAATGAATTATTAATTGCATACACTTACATGCAATACATACAAATGTTAGATGATACATTATTAGCATTTCTGCATATGATTTTGGTCCAGAAAGATCCACAACATGTTTCCCTCAGAGCAGTCAGTTCTCAGGCCTTCTCTGTCTTGCTCAAGGGCACAATGCTGATAAAACAGGACCGTAATCTCAGTAACTCTCCGGTTCATGGATCACTTACGACAGAACAGGCAACCTTTGTGTAAATGGCCCAGTTCCTATAGCATCAGACCGCCACTAGACCTGCAAATTAGTTGGCCAGGAGGGAAACATTTCAAGCCACCAGCATTCCACTGTGGTCTCCTGTCTTGGCCGTAACCTCACCTGTTCTCAGAGACTCAGATCCTGACGCTTGAATCTTGGGCCACCTGGATGGAGAGAACGATCAAAGTCTTAAAACCAAAGTCAAATGATATAAAATGTACTTTTTTCCCTCAGCAAATTTTAGTGATATATTTGATACTTATAATTGATATATCACAATATTGTGTACTGAACAACTGCTCTAAAACTGCAGACTACAAAGCTACAAACTACTTATCCATTGAAGTAGTTAAACTACATTCAAGTTTATAGCGCTGACTATTAGCCAGATAGAGCCTGCATGTGTTATCAGTTTTACCGGTTGTATGAATAACATACTGGTGGATAGTGCAATCAACGAATCAGAATCAAGTATTCCACAGATCCGTGTAATAAAGGTAGTTAAAGGGGTGGTTTACTGCTTTTTTTTTGCATGATTGTGTTTATGGGGTGCAATATAACATGCATTTGTGGTTTTTCTTTTTTTTCAAGTCTTATTTTTCAAAAATTTCACCTTTATTGTTCAGCCGCGTTTCTCCTCTGTCATTTGAACGACCAGTTGACTTCCTGAGTCTATGAAACCAACCCCTCAGAAACAGGCAGTGGGCTCAGATTGGTTAGTTTGGGGCTGGTGTGCTGTGATTGGCAAAACTGTAGTGCACTTTGTCCAGATACTTAATGCCCATTACCTTTTACGGGCAAAGTTGCATGTGTGTTCCTGTCAAATGTACATAATGGTGTCAATACTGCAGTATCAGTCTCTGGTATGAGCCAGAATCAGACCCAAAAAGCTGCGATGAAGAGAGTCAAGCAGAACCTCACCACACACAGGCTCGGCTAATTTGCTATTTTTTTTTTTACTTTATACACGTTTGTCTTACACAAAATAGAATCGAACTAACTGGCTACTATATACACAAACAGCGTTGGCACAGGTTTACATTCTTGATACAAATCGAAAAATAACATCATAAAGTATATATACATGATTTTTTTTTTTTTTTTTGTATAAAATTATTACATATACAAATTCAGGTCCCAAATGTTCAAAAGCCTACTTACAGGTTGTGACCCAACAACTGCTGCCTTTGGTTTTAAAGTTGGAACTGCTTCATGTTTTAGTAACAGTTTCTTGTTGAATCCGGCATTGAATTCGATGGAGATTCTGGAAGCTGTCTTCCGTAAAATGCGCAGCACAGAGAGCTAAATTACGATCGTCACTTTCAGGAACATAATCAAACATAAATTGTATCCATTGTTGACGAACTCAGTGTCCATGGGAAGCATGAACACAGAAGACCTGACAGCTGGGTGACGAAAATACGATATCTCTGCTTACATTGAACTTTCAGCGCTGCAACTTTGCAGGTGCTGTTCATGCACCAACAGCAACATTACACACTATTTAAAATGAAAAAAAAAAGTGAAAATCGCAATCACCCCCCTTTAACATAACAAAACAGCTACAGTGAGATATAAAATATTACAATTAAAATGATTTAAATAGCACAAAAACAATAATTTCAACTGATTAATTTTGTTTACATAAAATAAATACAGAGATAAACAGCAGCATTTAAGCATTTAACCCAACTTTTATTTTACTATAGGAAAAAGTCATAAAATGCCACACGGGATTGAGCCACGAGTTATGACTCAAAATCACTATTTTTAACTTATAAATGTAACTTGTTACAATGCAATATTTTGAAAAAATTCTGAGCTACTGTCACAATATTAAAAAAAGTGGTTGGTGAGAAGCGCTTACATTTTCAGTTGCACACTTTTCAAAACTTAAAATTAAAATGACATAATAGAGACAAAAGAAGAAGAAAGAAGTGCAGAACCATTTTTTTATTAATTTCATGAATGTTATTACATTAACATTCTCCTTTTAGGTTAAGGTTAAGGTTAAGTGCTTTACTCAAGGGCACAATGGTGATATTTCATGAAAAAAAAAAAAAAAAACCTTCTGGGGTTTGAACCTAGAACCTTTCAATTACTGGCCTAGATATTTAACCACTAAGCTACATGACCCACCCTAAGACTATTTAATGCAGTTACCCACCCAAGAACCATTTTATTGTGTCTTTGCTGCAATGTTTCGTTGATTCCCTATAAATGATGTAAAAAATCAGACATTTCCAGTATAAACACACAGAATGGAAACAGGTGTAGGCATCACTAATGCTCAATGAGGTCACAGAAAACCCCACAATTACATCCACCACAGTAACTCTGGGGCTCTGAAACCCCCAAATCATCCCACCCCACAAACTCCACCCAGAACCGTCCACTCCACCCTGCCCATAAACACCAAGGCTGACTGGAACTCTCATCTGAAGTTTACTGCCGTTTTGCTATTTTGCTTCAAATTCTGAAAAGGAGGTCTGGGTGAATCATCATCATGTTTTACAGGAAACTTGATTCCTTCTTCATGAGCTTGGCTGTGCAAAACTCTGAAGTAGGAGGTTGCTAACTTGCCAGGCCATCGCTATGTGGTTGCTAAGGTAGTTGCTAGGTGGTTGCTTACAAGTCCAAGTTAAAGGGTTAGTTCACCCAAAAATGAAAATTAAGTCATTAATTACTCACCCCCATGCTGTACCAACCCCATAAGACCTTCGTTCATCTTCGGAACACAAATAAAGATATTTTTGATTGAATCTGAGAGCTGGATCACTCCTCCATAGACTGCCTAAGGGACTGGCTCTTGACGACCCATAAAGTCATTAAAGAAAATGTTTAAATATTCCATGTGCCTACAGTGGCTCAATTTTAAGTTTATCAAGTGACGAGACTACTTTTGTGCGTAAATAAACAAAAAAAAAACATAAATAACGACTTTATTCGACTATTCCATTACTTCCTTATGGGCGCATGCAGCGAGAACTGAGTGATGACGTTCTTATTCGACTACTTCTTGTTACCGGCTGCTCACAGCTTAGGAGTATTACCGCCACCTACCGTATAAGATGATGTTCCATATATAAGGCGCTCCGGATTATAAGGCGCACTGTTGTTTTTTGAGAAGATTAAATGCTTTTAAGTGCACCTTATAGTGCGGAAAATACGGTCATTGAAAGCGTATGTACAGGGCAGATACTTCCTCTGCTTGTAAACAGAAAGTTTTGCACTTTCATCAGCACATCAGTCTTATACGGTAGGTGGCAGTAATACTCCTAAGCGGTGAGCAGCCGGTAACAAGAAGTAGTCGAAGAAGAACGTCCTCATCTCAGTTCTCGCACATGTGCCCATAAGGAAGTAATGGAATAGTCGAATAAAGTTGTTATTTATGTTTTTTTTTCCCCAGCAAAAAGTAGTCTTGTCGCTTGATAAACGTATAGTTGAGCCACTGTAGGTACATGGAATATTTAAACATTTTCTTTAATGACTTTATTGGCCGTCAAGAGCCAGTCCCTTAGGCAGTCTATGAAGGAGTGATCCATTTCTCAGATTAAATCAAAAATATCTTTATTTGTGTTCCGAAGATGAACGAAGGTCTTACAGGGTTGGTACAGCATGGGGGTGAGTAATTAATGACTTAATTTTCATTTTTGGGTGAACTAACCCTTTAAAAGAGTCTACTTCCATGTCTTTATGATTTTCTGGCCACCAGATTTGGGTGTCTCTCTCAATACATTTTGTTCATCATATTTTCACCAGATGGAGATAATAAGCCCGCTTGTAAAGGTGCTACACCTCTTCTCAGCAAGCCACATGATTTAAGGTATTCATGTCATAAACACAACCATGTGAGACAGTATGAGCCAAAATCTACATATTTACGCTCAGGGATTGAGACGTAGCAAACGTGAATATCTTGAATAATTTTACTTTTAGCAAGACAGTGAACAAAATAAGTTTGGACTGATATCTATATGGATGACCTGCATGATGGCAAACTGAATACCAAAATACCAAACACAGTTTTCAATTCTAATCCATCTACCTTGAGCTGGATGTGTGTGTACTGGGACTGAGGTGCCCTGTGAAGCAAGAGCTAGCATGCATGTGTGTGATCGGGTTAGTGGCATTTTGATGCAGTACGTAGTTTAAACCAGATGATGGTGTTCTCTGCAACAGTTCCATAAATCATACCCTGCAATCATCTTCATCCTATCCTCTCTCATTCATTAAAAAACTGGGAATAATAAGTCCCTGAGAAACTGAGGAAATGTGATGAAGCCATAGTTAATAATGTATCCATCCTACCACCTCTCCTGATTTCTGCAACCAATGATGCAGTGGCGACTAGAGAAAATCTTGTGTAAACTCTGTTCCTCTTTAGATATCTCCACCCAATCACGCACACGCACGCACGCACACATAAACACACACACAGACACACTTAAATGCAAGCAAAAAAAAAAATACTAGTTTGTAAATAATCACATTTTTAAAGAAATCTTATAATAATAAAGGAAATCAGGAAACTGATGACTGCCATTTTAACAGATGAAAGGAATTATAAAATTTAAATGATGTTCATTTGAAAACTTAAAATTGTTTCTTAATAGAAACTTAATATAGTTTTTAATATGTAATTCATTTGAAAAAGCATATGTATAAACACATTTTCTTGTTTCTTTTTTAATTTAATCTGATGGAATGATCATAGCCTTGATTTATTCAAATATATAGATTTGGCAGCTTTGATATTATAGGAATTAAATAAAGCCTTCAATGCTGATTAGCATTCTTAGTACATTTTTAAATAAATATTTTGTACTTTTTGTTTTTAAAATAAATGTATTACTTTTAATTATAATTCAATTTCAGACATTGTGTGAATGTCTGTTTGTTGTCATTAAATATACCTGCATTATGTATATCTGCAAACAGCTACTTGGCATCTGGCTAAAAGCTTTGTTATCGACTGTGAAAAAATCTGCATTGGTTGTCTGGTAGTTGCAACCAAAGCCAATCAGCATGTTCTATCTGTAGATTATATCAGGTCTAACAACCAGCTGATATTACAGTACATCATAATCACAAGTCATTAAAAAAAGTCCATTTAAGAGCATTAATGGGGTGAATTGAGGATTGTGTCACAGGCAGCTCTGACACGGAGGAGAATTGAGAATGTGTGGGTGTCTCCACAGACAAAAGGCAAGGTTACGTGCGTGTGTGCGCGAAACTCTTATTTGTGCGGCTCAGAGCACACCTGGCAAAATGTGTTTCTAATAATGAAATGAATTTTGCCTCATAAGCTCCATATGCAGATCCACAATTATGTGGTGGTAGATTTTATGTCATAAATTGGCTCAGCTGGAAGCCTGGTACACACAATAAGCCACTATCAACATCACCACAACACACTAGACACTAGCACACACATGATGAGTACGTGTGTGGGTATTTGTGTGGTGTGTATATTTTCTTTCTTTCTTTCTTTCTTTCTTTCTTTCTTTCTTTCTTTCTTTCTTTCTTTCTTTTCTTTCTTTCTTTCTTTCTTTCTTTCTTTCTTTCTTTCTTTCTTTCTTTCTTTCTTTCTTTCTTTCTTTCTTTCTTTCTTTCTTTCTTTCTTTCTTTCTTCTCTTTCTTTCTTTCTTTCTTTCTTTCTTTCTTTCTTTCTTTCTTTCTTTCTTTCTAAATATAAATAATATCCAATTTAAAAATAAAAGCTAAAATTAAATAATAAAAAATGTATAAGGCATAAATAATAATAATAATAATAAAAATCAATTAATTTGTCTCTTATTAAATCTGTCACACCATCTTTTGTTTAATGTCTTTTTAGTCTTTACATTTGGATATGCACACACACACACGCACACACACAATCATTTTCCATTGAACAATACTGCATCCAGCTCTCTTCTTTCTCTCTGTCGATGAAAACACTCCAATCCCGTGCTGATGAGAGTTAATTAGCTTTCTCTCGATCACATCTGAATTTGAGGACTTTGAACAGATGACTAAAAAAAAAAAAAAATGCTGGCAAACAATTTTAATGGCACACGTGCAAATCAAACAGTGAAATTTGTTCATCAGGATAACTAATCTTCTTTATAAAAACTATTGGGACATCATTTAAAAAAAAAAAGAGTGACTGGATGTGTCTCATATTGGTGTGATAACTTTATTCAACATTTTCATGCTTGTTGTAATCTGCACATTTTGAGAGTGTATCACATTTTAGATGAGATACTCAAAATATTTATGGCGACAATTAAAATGGCACAAAGACACCATATGAGGCCATTAGTTCCACTGATAAAAAGAGGGCAGTAAATTTCTCACATTTCTCGGATTCAAGCTGGGATATTAATGTAGTGTTGCACTGATCATTTCCGCTGAAATTAATCTGAGAGAACTCGACAAAGGATATAAACAGTGAAACCACACCAGACAAATAGTTCATCTAAATATGTATTAAGCAGCATGAAACAACTAAAATGTATATATACATACACATATATACAAAATGCAATATATAATGTTACATCATATTAATTACTTTGTTTGCAGCTGTAGCAAACAAATATGATGATTGTTGAATTGTATTTTGAGGACGAAATTCACAAAAATAAATAAATAAATAAATAAATAAATGAACACAATTTTTGATCATAACCACTGCTAGATGAAAACATTACAGTCACTTATAGACCTTGGGGCAAATTCCCCATATGCCAACTATTCCCAGTCTCCCCTAAATTTAAATATATGAATATATTTTGAGTCATGATATTGAGTTTCAGCTTTGCACAAGATATGACCACGTTTTGCCTTGACTATTCACCCATGCACACATTTGTGTAGTCCCATTCTATTGATAAAATGCACTGTCCATGCAGTGCGGAGACAGCTTGAAGCCCAAACTCAATCCAATCCAAATCAACACCCGTGGTAACCGAGACCCCTTGAACGCAATGGAATGACCGTGAACGTAGAGGTACGTCTAGCCTCTGTAATGATAAACCCCCTGGATTCCGTAAGAATTAACCGTAGCTTTTCTTCAGCCTGCTGATGAATATTCGCAGGTGATGAAACTCCAGTCAAAGCACAAAGGGGACTGGGGATGTTCAAAGGAAGGTTTGTCGATGTCTATCTCTATGTCGGCTCTAATAATCACCATCTCACATGCTGTGCGTCTGTAATCCCACTAATTAAAACCCGCTGACAGTTCATGCACACTTCATTGTTGCTGACCACTGAAGCTTTGGACATTTCGACTGAATTAAACACGCCGATGCTGCAGTCATTCAAGGCCAACAAGGCCTGGTCTGAACAAATCCACATGCATATATGTACATGTATAATCGATAGTGCACTGCTCTAAATAGGCATAGCCTGAATTTTGATTTGTGAGTGCCACTGCCAAAAGTGTTGCTATCCAGACACAATAGTATACGCAGTGGCAACCTCTGGCTGGGAAGCGTGCACGTGGCAGACTGTTCCCGCCAGCCAATCAGATGGAGCTACCGAGAGATGAAACCAGCGCTTTACCTCGAGCCCCGCCCGAGGCGAGTCATTAGGGGAAGGAATTTGATGCCCTGTACCAGCACTCGGAACTCTCAGATACAGAAAAGTTAAAGCTTATCACTTTCTCCCACCCAAAATCACTGTGTCCTTGAATGTATAAGACCCATGGAAGAATGGAGAAATGGAAAGTGCGCATGGGGGAGGGCTACACAAGCCTTTAGGTGTCACTCTGCTTTCAGGAATGATTCAGTGAATACACAATACAAAATTATGTCTTGTGCAGGACCCTTGTGCTTCTGCGCAACTCAAATTTATTATGACGCATCTGAACCTCCTGTTTAAACAGGGCAATGGCCTTCCAGATACCTGCAGTTCTTAAAAATCTCCATTTTTTGGGGTGGTGTTTGCACATAGAGACATTCCTATTGCAGTGCAGTAAAAAGGTGCGTGTAAAAAAACACTTTTAAGCGTGCCAGTGTTTGTGGGTGCCCTGGCTCACACTGATAAAAAACCATGAGCATTCAAATGATAACAAATGAAGCAGAGAGAAGATCTATCCATACAAGGAAAAACAAAAGGAAACAAAAGACGAAGAAAAAGCACTCAATGACCTCAGCGGAGCGTTTCAAACACTGTGTCATGTGTATGTATGTTAAAGACTTCCAGATGTGTTGTGTTCTGGACACATGCATATTTCTGCTGCAGGAAATGAATGTGGTTTTGTTTGAATGGCTTCTTTTCAGAAACAGATATTTGTAGATGGCTAGATTTAAAGGGAACATTTTCCATGCATGACTTTACTGCATTGGAATTAAGTCAGATAGCATTGATACCCAAAGACCGGATTCACTTCACTATCTGGCCAGAGATGAGCTGCGTCCGAAATTCGAATACAGAACATGTCCAAATTCACAGTACTGATAAAAGAGTGCGCAATAAAGTACCTCGATGACCTTCTACTTCCAGCGAGATTCTGGTGGCGATTTCGGACACAGCCACTGGCTTTTATTTCTTTTTATTTCTTCTTCTTATTTTTCTTTTGTAACAATATGATCTCCTAAGAAAATGTAACTATTTTATGAGGTGGCAATTTTGTCATCAGGTGTCTTCAATGTTGGCAATATAAAATAAATAGTTCTTAATTAATCTTTGACGTCTTGTCTGTTCAGTGAGATATTTTTGTTAAAGTTTTTGGTGTAAACTTTACTCATTTTAAATGGTTAACTTTTAAAGAATAATTTGATTAATTATTACTCAATTCCAATTCGTTAAATTTAATTAATAATATTGCTTGTAATCTGTTGCCACAATTCTATTGATTAGATAAAGCAAATTCATTTTAACAGTGTGCAGAAAGATAAGATTTTTCTGAAAATAAAAATTGTAAACCAATCGTAAGAATGAAGGTCAACCCCTAGACCTAACCGTCAGTGAGGCATGAGAATATTGTAAGAAAAAGTGCAAATGAGATTGTAAAAAA
Source organism: Hybognathus amarus (assembly GCA_030378365.1). Lineage (NCBI taxonomy): Eukaryota > Metazoa > Chordata > Actinopteri > Cypriniformes > Leuciscidae > Hybognathus > Hybognathus amarus. The sequence continues at coordinate 217,188 of JAQIUQ010003151.1, read as the reverse complement.
TTGTGCGAATTAGCCACCAGTTCGTACAAATGTCAAATATTTACGAATTGCCATGAGAGTGTATTGGACCACACAGTTAAAACTGAAAACTTACATTGAAACACATTTTGTATCTTAAACAACAATATGTGTGGGGTTTATTGAAAAGTTTGGATCACTTTGAATGCTGAATTCAAATATTTTAGATGACTAACTCACCTCAAAGTTCAAATGTTAAATTGTTCCTCAGTTCAGTTTAAAGAGAGCTCACATTTCATAGGATGGGAATGGTGCTCATTGAAATGTACCTTCAACAATATATAAGAACAGCACACCTCCTCTGCAATAAAGTGTCAGGTTCTGTCTCAGGAGACATGCTGTCATTAGATATTCCTGGTATGTTTCTAAGAAAAGCAAATGCAGATTGACTCAGTGGAACGCAATACTGCCGTTGTTTTTGTCGCCAGTGATGATCAGATTTAGGCTATATGATTAGGTGGAGATATTATAAACCACATTTTTTGTTTTGTCTTTTTTACTACAAAGCTGCAGGATTGTGGAACAGCTTCCAATCATTGTCTTTTTCTTGTTGTTGTTGTTTTATTTTGGCTCGTTCACAGAAAAGGAAAACAAGAACCGATGAATGTGCAGCATCTGTATCCGTGTGTCTGGGATTTCCATGCCCGAGAAGATCATTAACATTGTCCCACCACCCTCTCAGATTCTGCTAGGGCAATTTCCAAAAACAAAAACATTTAGGCGAGTTGAAGGCAAAACCGTCTGTGTGCGCTCTTGAACGAGACAGAGCAGCCTGGGATAAAATGACGGGGTGCGGAGTGAGTTCAGTGTGTGTGTGTGTGTGTGTGCGTTAAAATGAAGATAGGAGGGCTATGTCTCTGCTTTTCTCTGACCTAGTTTACAAGTTTGGAAGTGTGTGTGTGTGTGTGTGTGTAGGGAGAGACAGAGACGAGAGACAGAGTGTCAGTGCTGGGTTTCAAAATCCAGCGGTCAGACAGTAATGGTGCCAGATGACCTCTGGGACGGTGCCGTGACCATCTGCCACCTCCATCCCTCAAGTTCGGCTCTCGAGCACAACTGTCACGCATGTCACATTGTGGTTACAGGATTTCTTTAACATGTGCTTAAGAACCATTCACACATATAGGTTATGCAAATACCTTCAGAGAACAACACAATACTCTATGATACTTAATTCTTATTGGCCAATCATTCAGTAGGCAAATATGTTTGTATGATGTCTACTAAATTATATTTCCACCTGATAACAAAAGCAACACATTTCTTATATGGCTATTTTTTCATTGCTAGTTTTGTCTTTCTTTCACCTCAAATTAAATTATTTACTGTACATTTCTGTGAGTAGATGTATAAGTAACTTTTTTTACACAGGGTTTTACACACAAAAATAAATAAATAGTACTTTTTGATTAAGAAACTCTTTTTTTTCCTTCTACAAAACAATGTTTCCGAACAAACGAAAATGTTTATCTCTATATTTGACCTTAATAATTACGTATCAGACTATTGATTTAGGGGCTGTTTTACACAACACAGTATTCACCTAAAATCTGAAAATATTTTATGTATATTATTTATATTATATTTATATTATTTATAAATATTATTTATATTTTATAAAAGCGGGCTTTTTTCCTCCACCAGACGCACGTCGTAAACTAGACAAATGAACTTGCGCTTCGCTGGGCGGGTTGGCGCAAAAGGAGGCGTGTGTTCGGCGCAAACAATCCCTGGTGCTATTTTGCAGTTCCAGAAAACAACTGCGCCAATGACCAGAAAAAAACCTGGTCTAAAGTCAGTGGCGCGTTGCACGTATATTCAGATGCTATTTTAAGCGTGCATGCTTGGCCATAATACAGAGTGTGAACAGACGCAGATACACTGTAGATGATTCTCTCATCAACACAGATGCATTTTACTTTTTGCAAATGATACATTATTATACGGAAAAATATATAAACATGAGGGAAATCATTGTTGTGTCCATGATGATGGGAAAAACAGGCATAAAGCTTACACATTTACCCAAATTATTATATGCATGTTTAACCCGAAGCTAATTTGGGTGGGTTTGTCCCATCCCCAGTGTCCCTTCTCTTTCTTTTACGGCCCTGACGAAGAACATCGTTCTACTCGGCTGTGAACCGATGCTGAAGCGCGCCTGGTAAATGCGCGTTAAAATAGAATTGCGCCACGGAACAAGCGCATCTCATTCATCATGCTCTTTAAAGGGAATGTGATATGACGCTCTTATTGGTTTATTTCCGTTACGCCCAAACCACACCTATGAATAATGAAGCTACTCCTGACCAACCCCTTTTAGATTTGCGCAGGCGCAAGAGGCATTTATCCCGCCGGGAAAATAGCAACAGCGCCGAGATCCGACCCACAAAATTAATTGCGCTTTGCGCTTTTGACACTTGCGTTTTCAGATCGTTAAAATAGGGCCCATAGTGTTTCTTTACAAAAGGGACATCGCCAACTACTGGCCTGGCATAATGCATAACCCTTGCACACGAAATTCCGAAATTCACGTCCAAAAATTTTGCACGTTAAAAAAACAAATACAATCTCATGTTATGTCAATCACACTTGCACACTACCTACAAAATATGATCTTCAATCACGCTTCCACACTGCCTCTTTGGTCCGCCATACACTGTAAAAATGAATATGCTTTATCTAATCAATAAAAATGTGGTAACAGATTACAAGCAATTTTATTAATTAAATTCATCTTGACATTTGAATTGAGTAATAATTAATCAAATTATTCCTTAAAAGTTAACCATTTAAAATGACTAAAGTTTACACCAAAAAATGTAACAAAAATATCTAACGGACAGACGTCAAAGATTAATTAAGAACTCTTTATTTTAAATTGCCAACATTGAAGACACCTGATGTTAACAAGCAGAAATCACTGAAGGAGAAAACCTTCATTTTATAACAAACCTAAAACACACACTGAATCACCATAATGGTGACTTAAATGTGCATTTTTTGTATTTTTTTGTATGTTTTTCTCATTTTAAATGGTTAACTTTTAAGGAATTAATTTGATTAATTATTACTCAATTCTAATTTGTTTAATTTAATTAATAATATTGCTTGTAATTTGTTGGCACATTTTTTTATTAGATAAAGCTTATTCATTTTTACAGTGTAAGAAACACTAGCAAAAGAAACGCATCCATATCAAGCAGCTTGAATGGTGTTTGAATGGTGTTTTAAGAATTCAGAGCCACCAAATCACAGATCGAAAACGAATAAGAAAATTTCTGACTCAGTGTGCAAGGGCCTTAATACAGCTCGTTCACAAGGATCCGTGATCATTTCAGCCCTTTCTCATCCTTTAGCGTCACATAGAACGCTTTATGACAAAACGGCGTTATCTCTATTGTTTATAACCTATACTCATTGCTTATAACAATAAGGTACCCTTTATTGTTTATAACACGCAAAGTAAACTCAAGGTGTCATAAATCATTTCAGCGTAATATGAGAACTACCCTACCCTACTCCACACCTAAACCTACCCATCACAGCGTGTGTTATATAAACGATAAAGGGTACCATGTGCGTATAGCGCCATTTTGTCATATAGCGTTCCATATGATGCTAAAGGATGATAATGCGTTGATCATTTTGACAACATTATCATCTGTATAAGAAACTTTTCAAAAATGCAATCGAAAAACTTTTCTGTTTTTACTAAATTGTTGCCATGGAAAGTACCCTAAGAAATAAATCAATCATGGGGACAGTTACACATGAGAATATGGGTTTCTGCAATGCAGTCAAAAACTGAAACAGTATCAAAAACATAATATGACATTAAATCATAAACAAAGAAATTGGTATTACTTCACAATAAGGTTCCATTAGTTAACATTAGTTAATGCATCATTACCTAACAACGAGCAATACATTTGCTACAGTATTTATTCATCTACATTAACATATAGTAAAAAGCAACTGTTCATTGTGATGAACAGATACAACTTTTGATTTGAATAATGTATTAGGTAGTAAATGTTGGAATGAGCACTATCTATAGTATTTTTAAATGCTTTAGAAGCATTTTTCATTGTTTGTTATATGACACAGAGTGTTTATTTTGTTGAACATATTAAGCTGGGAAAGGGAAAAAATTGTATTCTAACTGTGAAACATTTAACCTTCAAAGAAAAAAAAAACTTTTAACTTAAAAAAAAGAAAAGAATAAAATATATAAATATAAAAGTGAATTTATAGGAATAGGGTTTATAATAACACTTATATATGTATATATATATGTGTATGTGTATATATATATATATATATATATATATATATATATATATATATATATATATATATATATATATATATACATTTTTTAAACATTTTTTAAACATTATATAAAAATAATAAAATATATTTACTTTGAGCTAACATGCTCAAGTAATTACCATAAAATATTCTCACCCAGAACAGTAGTTTGTGTGTTTGTGCTTCTGCCATACAACTGCCCCCTGCACATTTGCCTTACTTTTTGATGAGCTATTTCAAATTTACATTTAAATATGCTTTTGGCAGGTATTCCACAAGAAAGCTCTATGCATTCTAAAACTTCAGCAGGTAAGTTGTGCCAAAAATAACTCAGAAACTAATGCAAGCTTTTACTATTGCTCAAACTTAGGGTTAGTTATTAAAACAAAACTACTAACCCAAGTGCATTAAACATATGCGCGTAACACATCCCACCCTTTGAGATATACAGTGGGTATGTCTCCAATTGTATAGCTTGGTGAGGAGTGATGTGCTATAACTCTATTGTTTCCCCCAAAGATAAAAGACTTACATTTTTCTCTAGTGGACTTACTTTGAAGGAGGGACTCAAACCATAGCTAAAAATATCACAGACACTTAAGGCTGGACTCTTTTTTGAGCTTGCTAGCTTTCTCAGTGGAAATTCTGCTGAACATAAGATCTCACGACAACACCTGATGGTCTCCACACACCAGGTTTTCTGTACAGATCATAGAGGAATTGTCTTTAATGTGTTCATTATCTGCAGTTCTTCAGGAGTGTCTGAGAAGCAGCTGGACTCTGCATTCCATACGAGAGATAAGGAGCAGAAGATCAGGCTTCTTATTAGTGCTGTAATCCTTTAAATGAAGCCTCCTGACATTTCTCATTGCTGCTGCTTTAGACGAGCATCTTCAGCTCATATATCTAAGCGCTCACTCCACACAAGCTCAATTCCGATTCTTAAGGCCTGAGATTTAGCAGAAGACTCAAACCAAACACCAATGTGCCATTCAAGGGAACAGTGCTTTGTGATAGTTGTTGGTAAATGTCAAGAATTGAACTATACCGGTTAAAACATCTTTGTAATACAATAGTTATTACAATATAATACTGTAATAATTAAGAAAGAACAACTTTTGCTAAGCTGTTATGGAGCCCTGCACATAAATAATAATAATAATAATTATATAAAAAACTATATTGTGGCGAATGAACAATGCGTTCCTTATTCGATGAGTTTCTGTCTCCTTCATTTGAAGTAAACCGTGTGCACGCTATAATAATTAATTTCCTTGTTTTACTAAATCGACGGCCATGTTGTCTGTACTCGTTCCCTTGTTTTCAGTTTAACCAAAATGAGGGAACTAATAGGTCTAACATGGCCACGGTTTCTGAAAAAGAGGAAACAAGCAAATTCTTAATTCGTGGCACATCATTTTCCGTATGTGGGGAATACAGTTTTTTAATGTACATTTATTAAAATCATGAAAGCAATAGGCCACAAAAGGATGCCTCATGTGGTTTGTTGGATTTTTAAAATAGCAACAACAATATCATAAAAGACACCAGTATTTTGCTACAGTATTTATTAATCTTCATTAACAGCATAAAAAGCAATTGTTTATTGTTATGAACTCAAATGAGCTTGAAAAATTGTATGAGCAATTAATACAGAAGCCGTGTGGCCACAGGTGTCATTTATTGGATTCTATAGTCCCACTTTATATTAAGTGTCTTTAACGATGTAGCCTATTAAGATTTTAAAGACTTATATTGAAATAATACATACATATAATTATTTTATGTTCTTACATCTATTACACTGTCGACCCTATAAACCCACCTACACCTACCCAACAGTTCAAGCAGAAATCAACAGTAAAGTTGACATTATTTGAGTAAATGGATTTCTCCCTCTAATTTAAAATTAAATAACAAAACAGGAGTGTAGCAACATGGCGAGAATGTAGCAATTTTAAAAGAAAAAAATACAAAACAAACTTTTTTTGCAGCTTTTGTAGCAAGGGCACCACTAAACCTGTAGCGTTAGCCTGGTTGGTCTAATAAAGATTAATATAGTTCTGATTATTGGTCTTTGATTTCTGATTAGTTACCTGCGATAACTATAAACAAGTATAACTAGACAAACTAGCATAATGTCTGTCTCCAAATTGATGACCAATAAAGGGCTCCAATGCTATTTGCAAGGCAATTTATATTTCACTGTCTCTCTACCATTCATTGTATCTGTTTCAGGCATGTACAACCAAGGCAGTGACATATCACGTTCTCATGTTGTAGTACTGCAAGATGTCAGCACCCTTGCTACAGAAAGCTATAATGAATCATTTTTAAATTGTTATATTTTTTAGAGTATATTTATATATTTATTAGAGTTAAAAATCCAATTACTAAACAATGTTTACTTGCTTAGACTAGTTAATTTGCACATTAAACCTAACCATTTCATGAAACCTGTCTCTAATATTACCCATATCACCTCAAAGCAGTAAAATTGTTTTGAATAGGCTACAACATAAACACAGTAAGTACATTGTACCAACCATCATTAAACCCTAAAGTAAGTACATGCTTATTTAATTAGATATTACAATTGCACAGTAAAAAGGGCATCTAGAAATAAAGTGTAACCCAATTCATTTTTGTTTTGACATAAAAGATAAAGACACCTTATTTAAAGTGACCGAATTTTACAACAGCTTCAGAAGTGGCTCATCCAATCAGAATAAAATGTAAACAGTAAACAACAACTATTTCAGTTCTAAAAAAAAGAAGAAGAAGATTCTCTATAATGCTATCAGATTGTTTTTCATATATGCTCTTTGCCTATAATTTCCCAACAAGACAGTCCCTGTTTTCTTCACTCATCTGAAAATGATATAAGAGGGTAGAGTATTGTTAACCTCAGTCTGACTTTTGGGAAATTGTTGTGACCTTGTAGTTCTTATGTAGAGGAAACAACTTGGCACATACCAAACAGAATGATGGTTTGAGTTGAATTAGAGAAGAAGAAGAAAGAATCTTCCCGCTTTCATTTACACACGGAAAGAGCACCTCATGGATCAGGTTACACCCCTCTGTTAGCTCATGACACACACATCACATTCACAGAAACACACACACACACACACACACACACACACAGAGAAATATTTGGAATATATGTTTTGTAGAGCTGCTGTTATAAGTCACATTGCAAAATCAAATAGATGGAAAATAAGAATACAATAATTTTTAAAGAAAGGGAGTGTGTGCGCGCATGCGACTTCAGGGTACACACACAAATATGGCAACTGACATCCCATTAATAACATTGTTAAGCAGGCCTCCCTAAAAACAGGGAATAGTAATAAGATAATCTTAAAAATGATCACCTTTCACATTATTCACATTAAAATAGAAACCTGGGCAGTTTACATTGTGGCAGTCAATCAATATGCAAGCATAAAATTAAGAGAAGAATCTAGTCTAGTGTTGACAAAATTTCATTGATTTAACAGTCTCTGCAAATTTGCATATACCAGGGTTATTAAACTAAAACAACACAAATGTTACTCTAAATAAAATAAACATTATCTGAGATAAAACAAAATAAAACATCTTCATCTACTTCCCAATGAACATTTTTCATTTAATTTATATTAATAATTAATTAATAATTATTCAATTAATAAACAAAACATAAAATAACTAGCAATCAAGCCATATAGACATAAAAACTAAAAGTAAAAATGCCAAAAGAGCTAAATTAATAAAACTTTGACTAAAATTAAAATGGAAAATAAAAAAAATAATAATTGTTGAAATATTAAAATATAAATAAAATATCATTGTATCCTAATGATATTAAATTGCACCTGATTTACATATTATATATAAATGTAAATCATATATGTGGATTTATACATTTTGGTAACACTTCGTTTAACTGTTTCATGTATTTAATAATTCTACTTAACATGTACTTTGTGTTGAAATTACATATCATTCTTAGTATAATAAATTAACATGTAATGTGTAACATGAGCACTGTAAAATCCTCAGTATCACACAATACATTTTCCTAAAGAACTGTGTGTTGCAAAAAATATTATTAAAGGTGAAATCTATGAGCTTTGCGCTTCTCAGGGTATGAAGCGAAATATGTTTGAATAGTTTTCATATGCATTTCCTGAACACTCCTCCTACTTGCCAATAGCCCCACCCTAAACTCGTGCAATTGGTCGAGGGAATGTTTTTCTTTTTACTGGCTGGTCAGGATGTTTTCAATAGTGCCTCAGAGCCCTTTTTAAGGGAATGTCTTAATTCCAATATTTAAACTGAAATAGGAGAATATATTTAAACATTGAAAAAATGCACACAATTTCTCTCACACAAATGTTGTGATTACTAATCATGAAAAGATTTTTTTACTGTGTATCAATTTGTTAAAGTATTTTATATTAATACAAATATAATATATATAAAAAAAGTGCAAGCTATTAAAATGAATATCATATAAAAAAAACAGCGGAAAACAAACAAACACACTTGTTTTAATCCCAAGTACTACAAATGTTAAAGTAAACCTATTCAGTTTTTCCAGGGGAACTAACAGTGACTGAATTGTTCTGTTTTGTGGCAGGCGATGCATTTTCATTAAGTGATGTCATGTGGCCTGCTGTGTCCGTCTCTGAGAGGCGACTGGGAGTATTTCTAGTTTCTGCAGCCGCTCACTCACAGTTGGGGAGTGACTACATCTCTTTCTCATTTGCAGAAGGACAGGGGGAAGGAGGGCAGAAATATCTTTGCTGGCAGTGCAAAGTGCACCCAAGAGTTACACTTATACAGTACACACACTACTCTACATTTGTTGTGCTACGACCTTGCCACTCTGTTCCAATATTACAGCAATTTCGGCTCCTAAAGAGTCAAAGCTTTATTTTTTTTTTCACAGCAAGATTCAGCATTTTGTTGGTCAATTGCTATAACAACATTATTCAGTGGGCAGTTTCCTGGCTAACATCGACCAAAGCAACTGAGCAGAGACAGTGGAGTACTGCTAATTATTGCCAGATCATTTTCAATTAACAAACATTTTATTTTTTAAATTGGAGTAGACATTAGGGAAGCAATTTGAAAATATGTGTTGTTTAGATTGTGTTGAAAAAATCTTCATATCCTTGTAAATTGCATTAAAGTTCCTAGACTAAATGAATGAAAAAATAAACAAACAAATAAATCTATAAATGAATAAGGTGCAAAGCTACAGTACAAACTGCTACAGTAATTGCAACTTCTGTATATAGAACTTACAATACAACCAAGGAAATATGACATTTCTCTTGATATAAATTGCTGCAAATGATATAATAAATGAGCTTTGATGGATTTCAAGCTATTCATGCACTGTAATAAATTGTCAGGAATATACAGGATTAAAGGGTATTATTGTACAAAAAAAAATACCATAGTCAAAAAATGACCGTGAAATGAATGCATGCTGGGTTATTTTCTTACAAATGAATCAACAGCAAAATGATGCTGACATCAAAGTCATTTACTGCTCTTGTTTTATTATGGATTCATATTATAAAGTTGTCTTTAACCATGCCGCTGTAATAAATGATATAGTTTAGTAATTGTTTTATATTCTATTCTGATTTATTGTTACTAATATTATCATTCTTTCAGCATTAAGATTTACCAATGTCCTACTTCAAATTCACAATTGTTTGTAAATGGATATTTCACGATAGTAAAGCAGCTACAGAGATTTATCTTTATAAGGTGTGACATCATCTTGCAACACTATTGTTTTTCCTCCATCACCTAATGATGCGCAGACATCAATACTTGACATACAAAACATATCAATTGTGACACTCAACAAATAACAGAGATAAAGCAAGATATATCCTGAACTTTACAAATTAAACAAACAACACAAGCTGCTAAAAGTGAACCAAAAATTCAATTCAGCAGCACAGATAACACCAACACTCCACAGCATAACCTATTTATGCCACACTGCATGCTGGGTACCTTGTGCATAGTATGCATCCACTGTAGAAATACAGTATTGTATTGTAGATTTAACAAGAAATTTGCAAGAGTGCAGTTAGTTCTACTGTGGAATTATTGTGAAAGTAATACAGATAATAACCTGGAATATAATTTCACACATTTGTTTTTTTTTACCAGCGTAAAATATTAATATAACACATTTAACCTAACAATAAACCACAGAAGACTAGTAAAACTCCACTTTATTATATTAAATTATATACTTTAATTTGTGCTTTTAAACATTAGCGCATCTCAGTGGTCCTTAGTGGTGCTGTTATAGCGCTATTATGCTCTAATATGATCTTACACCTTGTTATGTTTAGTAATAAGGGACACAATAAACAAAGACTGTTAAAAGCCTTTATAGTGAATGACTACTGCATAATGTGAACAATCAACTACTCTAAATGGCAGCTTAATTAAATAAAGCACTTAAATAAGGGAAGCCTCATTTCCACCAGCAATTGTGTCAGCACACAAAGATTTGAAGTTCCTTGGAATTAAAAGATAATTCTCGAAATACATACATACATAATAAATAAATACATAAGTAAACTATGGTAAAAGCCTGCAAAAAGTGCAAACAAATTTGATGACAAAAAAGAAACTTGATTAACCAAAAAAAAAAAAAGCAAATACGTAGCTAATGAACGTAATTACACCAGAGTAATATCGGCCCCGAGGGCCTTAGCGCAAACTTCCTATGTTGGCTTTTTTTCACTAGACATGTCTGGTCCTCTTTCCAGGCTAATTGAGAGTATTTGTATGTCGGCTTACTAATGAAGGTCTAGATGTGCCTGTAGCCTCTACTGTTACACTAATTCAGATAAAAGCTTGACTTCAGCTGCCATACTGACATTCAAGGTGTAGGACGGCTCAGTTCTCATCTATCAAAATGGCCATTAAGGGCTGAGGAACCTAATTAGCACGACAAGATCTAAAATACACTACTCCTCCTATTCACAGCACGTGTCCCTTCATCAGATAGATTGTGGCTAATTGCAAAGACACTGAGTTGATTTCCACTGGTGGAGTACGAGTGCTTTTCAGGGCCCAAGTGAAGATGTGCTTTTATGAGCACTCTGACATGCATAACCTGCCTGGAAATTGAAAAGCAACACAGTCAGACTCTGTTGTGTTTTGCAGATTGAGTCAACTGATGGGAATAACAATCAAAAATATAGATACAAATTCCTGTGCACAGTATATTAACAGTCATTTGGATTAAATCAATTAAATGTCGACCATATTAGAAACCACAACCCACTATCCAGAAATATCAAACATAGAGAACATTTCTCTCAAATTAAAGCATTCGTACATTTCGCTGAAACAAGTTACAAAAGCTATCACTGGGATGGTTTACGCTTTTGAAAAAGAACATCTTTGTATCTTATTTTCCCCTAAAACCGCCCGACTCATCCCAAGTTGTCATCTAACTGACGCTTTTGACCATGCGTCAACATCCGACGCTTTGGGCACCCTTTAACTGTCAGATGCTATCCTAGTGGTCTAACCCTGACCCCAGACCTAAACTTACCCGCGTCTGAAAGGTAAAGTGTCAGTTAGATGATGCCCTAGGATAGCATCATCTAACTGATGCTAAAGGGTGCCTAAAGAGTTCGGATGTTGAAGCATGGTCAAAAGTGTCAGTTAGATGACGCCTGGGTATGAGAATGCGTCGCCTAAATGGTGCGTTTAAATACCTTTAAAGGGTACTGATAGAGTCCCAGTGACAGCTTTATTTTTTTACATAATTTTTTACATAAAGAGTGTACACTACTGTTAAATAGCTTGGTTTGTCAATTCTTTTTTTCCCCTTGGTTTTGAAAGAGGAGTCGTTTGATCACAGAGGCTGCATTTATTTGATCAAATACACAAAGACAGAAATATTGTGAAACTTACAATTTAAAAACATTGTTTTCTGTACAGTACAAACATTAATCCTTTCTACAGTGTTCTGATTTTTAAGAAATCCTTCTAATATGCTTCGAAGAACAGCATTTATTTGAAGTATAAATTAATGTTATTAGTCTGGGTCAAATTGACCATTATAACACTTTCTCTAGTTTTAGGCATTTATAAATCCATACTTCAAAAAGTTCTATAAAGCCTAAGCCATTTATTTTTTGGTCAAAAATTGTCTCTTCATTAACTTTCAAATCACTCATATCCTGTTTGATTTTTTTTTGAAAATTATGAGATATATATATATATATATATATATATATATATATATATATATATATATATATATATAATTTATAATTTATATATAATTTATTTTAATGTTTTTGTTTTATTTGGGTGTACTATCCCTTTAACTCTACAAAGTCTTTTAAATGTTACTCAGTGGCATAAACTTTTTTCATAACATGGGTCTGGTCTGTGAGAGAACCACTTGACAAATGATTTGAGAAGCTTGCATTAATTCCACTTAAACAGAGCTGCAATAAAATAACGGAAAAAGAATCGCGGAAACACATGAGACCCGCCGCAGTCTGGGAAGCTAGAGCAAAATCTCATGAACTCATGATCGCGAGAATGCAATAAAGAACTAGAACAGCGGACCAACAGGCTCTGACAGAAAAACTCTCCCACCTTCAGTGGATAATAAATCAAGACGTAGCGAATTAAAAAAACAAAAAAAAACAACAACAGAAGAACAACAAATATGGTGTGTCTTGCTGGTTTTAAGTGTCCATACCTTTCCCCCTTCACTGCAGGAGGGAAAGAGTATAATAACTTCACCTCTCTCATTGTCACCTAGAGAAACATTGGGATGATTTTCAATATGTTTTTTAATTACGCTTGCTTATTTCATCATTAGCTTAAAAAAGAGCATGGCTGCCAGAAGTGGCCAGGATCGTGTGGGGATAAAATGACAGAGAAGAAGTGTTTATGGGGAAACTCCTTTGTATGAGGGAAGGTGATAAAAATAAGACAGATATATATATATATATATATATATATATATATATATATATATATATATATATATATATATATATATATATATATATATATAGAGAGAGAGAGAGAGAGAGAGAGAGAGAGAGAGAGAGAGAGATGAGATGCTGCAAACAAAATAATGAAATTTTAAGGAAAGAAAAAAAAATAAAAATAAATGCCTTGTGGAAAACAGGGGATAGGCTACATATATATATATATATATATATATATATATATGTGTATATATATATATATATATTATACACACACCTAAAGGATTATTAGGAACACAATATTATACTCTATTCTGACCCCCTTCGCCTTCAGAACTAATTCTATGTTGATTCAACAAGGTGCTGAAAGCATTTTTCAGAACTGTTGGCCCATATCTATAGGATAGCATCTTGCAGTTGATGAAGATTTTTGGGATGCACATTCCAGAACACGAAGCACCCGTTTCCACCACATCCCAAAAATCCTCTATGGGCTCTATGCATGGTGGTATTTCCGGTGAAGGTTTAAGGATGCTGATTACTTCCGCCGATCGGTAGAGTCCAATGCTATACCGAGAATTTATATTGGATTTTATACTCTATGGTTATACTAAAGAAATGTTAGAACACAAAAACAGACTAAACACAGACACCCTCATTGTGTTTATGCTTCTTTTTTAAAATTATATTAAATAAACTTAACTATATATAAAATTACATCTAAATGTATTAAAGTTTTGATTTGGGAGGACAGTAAATTTGGAAGACTCTGCCATAATCCTGTTTTCCTCGGTTTTCCCGCTTTAAATCTCCCCAATCTGAAAACTGAAGAGCATTCTTGTGTCAAATAAGGAACTTATGCGTGCATATAGCCCATTGGGTTGAGATCTTGTGACTGTGGGGGCCATTTTTGTACAGTGAACTCATTGTCATGTTCAAGAAACCAATTTGAAATGATTTGAGCTTTGTGACATGGTGCATTATCCTGCTGGAAGTAGCCATCAGAGGATGGGTACATGGTGGCCATAAAGGGATAGACATGTTCAGAAACAATGCTTAGGTAGGCCGTGGCATTTAAACAATGCACAACTGACACTAAGGGGCCTAAAGTGTGCCAAGAGAACATCCCCCACACCATTACACCACCACCAGCAGCCTGCACAGTGCTAACAAGGCATGATGGATCCATATTCTCATTATGTTTACGACAAATTCTGACTTTACCATCTAAATGTCTCAACAGAAATCAAGACTCATCAGACCAGGCAACATTTTTCCAGTATTCAACTGTCCAATGTTGATGAGCTCTTGCAAATTGTAGCCTCTTTTCCTATTTGTAGTGGAGATGCAGTGGTACCCGGTGGGGTCTTTTGCTGTAGTAGCCCATTCACCTCAAGGTTGTGCATGTTGTGGACAGAGAGCGAATCCAAATGCAAGCACTATTTTAATAGTAATAATCAAACAAAAAAAGGTAATCCAGGGAAAACAAAGAAACTCAGAACAGGAACTCAGAACAGAACTCAGCAACCAGGCAACACAACCAACAACCAACAACTGAAGCACAGAGATTTAAATACACAGACAAACACGCTAAACAATGAATATCAAGGGGGCGGGGCTAGATCAGAAACACCTGGAGAGACTCATCAACAAGAAAAACTACAAAGGACTACAAAACAGGAAATAACTAAAGTCCACACAAGACAAGGAAAACACAAGACAGGAATCGACCATGTACGACCATGTACTGGGGCACTGTTGCTGGGCAGGGTTGTGAGCCCAGATACCAATCTCATCCAACTGTGAACATTCATTGCAGAGGGAGGATTCCATTCAACCCAAGTGTCTATGGCTCAGGCAAGCATGGCTGCCAACTCTGCGTCAAAGCTCAGTACTCAAACCCAAAGGCCATGGCCAAATCTTCAGTGTTTGGTCTTGATAGAGAAATCTGTTGTTGAAAAATTGTCTTCTCTAGAGAATATTCTCTTTTGGAAATGTATCTTTCTAGTTGCTCATTGAAGTGCCCAGGGGAACTCTCTTGCACTTAACTGTGTGTGTGAGAGATAATAGCTGAAATGCACCGTACAGGAATCAAACGAAGCTTCTAGGCAAAGGTGAGTGGAGAGAGAATCACAGACATGTCTTATCAACTCAGAAGAACATATTTGAATAAGTGGAGCAGTATCAGTTTTGGGATGTTTGGGCACCCAACTGAACCCCTAGTGTCAGTACATCGACAACGTCGAAGTGACTGACACGATAAAGGAACTTGAGCACACAGTACATATACTGTCACTCTACTGCAAAAGTATCTTGTTTGATCTGATCAGATATGATGTTTCCAACATAATTCATCTCATGCTGCCTGTAGTCCATTAGTAACATCATCAATACAGACAAGATTGCCTGTTTCCATTTAGTGATATACAAACCCATAACTACCCCCCACCCCACCCCCGAACATGTCCCACTGTGAATCTCTCACCTGTGAAGCACTGAAACACTTTGATGATGCAATTCCCACAATACAGGAGGTCCAAGAATCACATGTGTGTCTTCTTAAACAAGTGATGTCAGCTGTGCAAATCTTTTAAATAATCACCAAGGGAAAGTAACACATATAGCGCCAAACACTTTTCCAGGTTCAAGATTTGACTAACACTCACTGACATCCCATCACCATGGGAACCTTGAAGGGTGCCGAGAGCAACTTTCCCAAGATGCACATATCAAATAATTGTACAAATAGATGCAGAATAATAGTGAAAAACTGGTACCATTTGTGGCCCGGATTTACATGTGTATTTTTAACAATAAATAGCTAATATTACATTTACATTTAAATGTATTCATTTAGCAGATGCTTTTATCCTTACAAATGAGAACAATAGAAGCAGTTAAACTAACAGTAGCACAACAATATGCAAGTGCTATGACCCATCTCAGTTTAATTTACACTCTAAAAAATACTGGGTTGTTTTAACCCAAATTTGGGTCAAATATGGACAAACTCAAACATTGGGTTAAAAATTTAATTTAAAAATGTGGGTTACTTTTTAAAATTACATTTTTAACCCAATGGCTGGGTTTGTCCAGTATTTTTGAGAGTGTAACGCAGTCCACACATTTTTTTGTTGTTGTTCTTGTTTAAAAAAAAATCTAGATTAGAAGAGAAAGTGTAACTGTTACTGGATCAAGTGCTGCCGAAAAGATGCGTCTTCAGCTGTTTCTTGAAAGTGGCTACTGACTCAGCACCTCTGGTTGAGTTGGGTAGATCCTTCCACTAGCAGGGAACAGTCATAGATAAAGGTCTGAGAAAAAGATTTTGTGCCTCTTTGGGATGGCACCACAAGACAACACATGCTTGCAGAGCGCAAGTTGATGGATGGCACATAAGTCTGAAGTAATGGGTTTAGGTAAAAGGGAGCAGTGCCAGTGGTTGTTCTGTAGGCAAACGTCAGTTGACTTGAATTTAATGTGACTGGCAACTAGCAACCGGCAACCGCCACAATTTTTTAATAAACATTAACAGAAATTTAACTTAAATATAATTTTTTTGGCCTGTTCCCATTCTCCTTGCTGTGTTAAGAAAATATATGTATATATATTCATGCCTTTATATATTTATAAAAAAATAAGTGACCGTTTATTCGATAAAAAAAGTAATGACAACCTAATTTCATGCAGTGAACTCCTCAAACACAAGCAAAGGTCTCCTCTTTGAGCCACTTTAACTACAGTTTACAGCAAGGTTCCATTTGTTAACTTTGGTTAACATATTTAGTTAACATGAACTGCAATGCAAAAAATAAACAAAGATTAATAAATACTGTATTACTGATTGTTAGTTAATGTAAACTTGCCTTTTCCACAGTCCACACAAGTCTTGTGAACTGTGGAAAAGGCATACTCATGTCTGCAAAATACTCATATGATATGCACATTTGCCAATATCCCTTTGCACAAGAATGTACCAAGTTTACAATATCAATGCATCTTAATGCTGCTACTTGCACTTTGCCATATTGCACCTTCTGTTGCACGACAATGAAATACCTTAACCCGACTATATTTTAAAACTCTGTGATAGTCTGGAACTGTATGCTCAAGATATGCTATGTTGATCTGCCTATCTGTTGTATCTTCACTTGTTTAGTTGTGTCCTATGTCTTGCTGTATGTTTTGTCTATGTTTATTAGTAGGTGTTAAATTTTGTTTTAATATTGCACATTGGAGTATAGGAGAAATGCAATTTCAGTCTGCTGCGTAATGTACAGTTGCGTTTGATTGACAATAAAGTTGACTTGACTTGACTAATGGGATCTTATAGTAAAATGTTACCATACTAATATTTTGTAATATTTTTTCCAGTTGTGTCAACTCTTTTATATGATTTAATATAGTAACAACAAATAATATGGAAACAATTAATAATTATAAAGTATATTTGTGGAAATTTTCACATTAACAGTTGTTTTACATCAGGCATCAGTCTTGTAAAGTCAAATCAACATTTGAATAAACAATCATAATTAGAATATTGTCAAGTCGTAATAGTTTTTTTATAGGATGTTTAGATTTGATTGGAGGGTTGGAGGGAACTCAATGATTATTGCATTTCCATTTACCAGCTACTAAAAAAGTCACTTCAGCTTAGCTAAACCATGATACAGTAGTGTCGAGATATCAGTGGGTGTCATAGCTACAACATCAGATCAGCCATTGTAGCTCAAGGGGGCAATCCCTGTTTGGATATGCTGCTGTTAGCATTCTCATCTAAGGTCGTGTTTCGCTTAATGGCGAAAACAATGAAAGAAGTCCAGGCGTCCCTGTCAGGGTGAAATGCGGCTGTTGTGTAGATAACAGACACCCATCTCCAGCATTATAGCATGGACAATACCGCAAGGAGTAATCCCTCTTTATGTGGTCTGATTTCCCCGTCACTGCTGAGCGTTAGCCATGCTGAGAGGCAGCGTCTGTAAATGACATCAGCACAAAGGCAGAGCTCAGGGCCCCTGCTGAAGGCTGCTGGGCGTAGAATCGGGAATGATAGGGGAACAGAAAGTGCTCTGGGTGTTGCGTGGATGTGAATCCTGCCATGTGACCACCCATCAAATCCCCCTCAGAACTGACCTGCTGGAACATTCACCAACCCTGTAACTGAACCTCCGTGGCCCAAGATCTGACAGCTGCTCCCAGAATATTGTTCTTACGAGACAAAGTCACAACAAAGAGCACATCACTCGAGCACAACACAGGGGTGGGGGGTTGCGGTGTCATT
The DNA here is from genome assembly GCA_030378365.1 of Hybognathus amarus. Lineage (NCBI taxonomy): Eukaryota > Metazoa > Chordata > Actinopteri > Cypriniformes > Leuciscidae > Hybognathus > Hybognathus amarus. Next base: position 198,579 of record JAQIUQ010003151.1, on the reverse strand, counting down.
GTTTCCATGTTAGTTACTCTAACATAAGTGTCTAAAGCCTGGTGCACCCTATATGTTATTTTTTTTTCCTGTCCTGTTTGATTGTTGTCTTGTCTGATTGTATGACATCAACCCAAGAAGTAAAAGCCAAAGCAAAATGTTTTTCTTCGGTCCTTTATGCTAAAATATATGACAGCTTAAGCCTTGTTTATACTTTAGCATGGCTCTGCAGCGTGAGTCCCTGCTGACTGCGCGTGCACCTCCCCAAACTGACAAGGCATTTATACATGACATACTCACTGTTGTACTATTTTTTAAACAACAGGGGGCGACTCTGAGTATTTGTCCTCTAACCCATCAGGAATCTCAGGAGAGAAGAAATAAGGTACACACGTGACGATGTTTATCCCATGGTGTTTACCACTACAAAAGAATCACATTGAGATTATTACATTTGATCAAAATATTTGGGTATGAGAACATGCATACAGCTAAACTAAAGATCTCTTAATATTTTCTAATTTGACTACACATTTTCATGTAATTTAGACACTGATCAGTGTTGTATATTGAGTTGTTTTTGTGTTTTAGTTTTTGACATGTAATGCACTTGTCAAGCACTGGTCAACAAATAAATGTTGATTGATTGATAGTTTTGTCAACATTTTTTTTATGAAACATTTTACTTATAATATTTATACCTTTGTTTTCATTAAAAGGGCTTGTTTCCGCAATTAAAGGCTCATTGTAAATGTAAGCAACTAATTTAGACATGTCGTAAACTGGGTTCCGGTGTGGATACTATTGCACAAATGCAGACAAGACGTTGCCCTAATTTTGTCAATACAGTATATTTCCTGGAAAAAAAGAAAATATGCTATCATGAAATATCATGTTTAACTAGTTTTTTTGAGTTTTAACGTATCTCCCTTTCTCTTTGTTGCTATCTCTCTTTCATACAAACACTACACTCCTATGTGTTCTTAATTTGACAGCTGTCATAGGAATATCCGTAATCTGACTGTGATTCAAAAATTCACACCTTTTCCAGAACATTGATGAAAAGTGATAAAAAAACCTGTCAAAATTGGCCCTACGATGAAGAGAATACGGTGAAGCTTTTGTCAGCAGTGACAAAAACAGTCTACAGTAGGGGTGTAATCGATACACGCATTCGTATTGAACCGTTCGGTATCGAGGGTTTCGCTTTTTGGTTTTCGGTACGTCACTTTTGCTGAATCCTTCCGACCAACATTTCGTTCAAATGTCGTTCCGCGCGTGGCAATGCGCGTGCTCATAATATAAGAGATGCTGGTGTGACCACAACATTGCCCAACATCAAATGGCAAATGTAATGTAAGTGAAACGAACCTGAGCTACTCGTCATTGTGTGGTTGTCTGGATGGCGGACCATTTATCCGTTTGGACCAATGCAGCGTGAGCCGATGGAGCCGACTCTGATCAGCACAGTTACCACACAGCCAAATCCAGTAAAGAAAACATTTGAATTCACCACTGAAAGTAATAACATCGCTGGTGAGATCTAGTGAGAACATTCACATTTCTCCGTTATTAACGGATCAAACAGCGCTGACGTGGAAACCAGGAAGAAACATTGTGCCATGAATGAACTATCCAGTGTCCACAGATCAGCAACATTCACCATGGTATTTACTATATAACATTACTATCTGTAAGTTTAAGCAGGAATAGTAGGCTATAATGCTTTCAAGTGACATCACGTCTGGTTGTATTTTGACACTATATCAATACAATTACTGCCCTCAAATGTAAATCTAAAATAAAACCTTTAATTGTTTATAACTACTACAATATTGCATTTCATTTTGTCCTATTTTATATGCTTTGTTTTGTTTTGTTTATATGCTCCTGAAGAAAAGTCAAGTATAATCCCATCATTGCTCAAAGTTAAAAATCATCATACTTTATGATGTTAATTTTAATAAAAATATAATAAAAAAATTAAATCAAGCAAATTTCTCTGCTATTTTTTACTTTTTGCTGTATTTGAAACGTCACTAAACCGTATATCGAACTGAACCATGACACAAGTGTATCGTATCGTATCGAACCGTGAATTTTGTGAACCGTTACACCCCTTGTCTACAGTATGCTATTTTCTGTTATTTTAGACACATGTAGGTTAAATATGAAATCTTTTTCCAAGCTATAACTCATTGTCTCAGGTAGACCTTGATTTAGTAACTAATTACATGTGAACCTTTTTTTTTCGCATATCAATTTAAGAGCATCTTCTTGTGATGTCATTATTGTGGTATATTTCTTTTTATAGCTCTCTGGGGAAATTCACGCCTTATCTGTGATTTTCACCCAATTCACTAAAAGCAAATATGCAAAACAGGTAATGGTGCAAACACAAAAAGTTAGCAATAGGTCCAATTTGCATGACTCAATTCCCAATCTTGCTGGCCAGTTTCAGTACTTGGTTGTGGAGGATGCAGCTACAAAACACCTGGGCACACTAGATCCACAACGATCAGGAAGATGTCACACACAAGGAATTCTGTTCTTAATAAATAATAATTCACAAATTAAAATACATTCAAAATGTGAAAATATACCATTGTAGCTTTGTGTTATTTGAATTAAGTTAAGAGGTCAATCTGGTCGCACATGTTCTTGTATTCCAGTATGAATTTCCAGGTTGGAACTGACAGGTCAGTGTTAACTTTTGTTCACAGCGGAATACACATGACTTCACTTGAGCTTGTGTTTTTAGTGTCCAAAATATGCATGTCTATGGTGTTCAATAGAAGGCAGTCAAGTCTACAAAATGTAACAGAATGACAAATAAGAGGCAATGATTGAAACATAGCTTGGCGAGACATAGGGAACAGTTAGATCAGTTAGACAGTTAGTTCTTGGTTTCCACTTCCCAATACCCTGCTTTCCTCTGATGTTCTATCTCACAGTTTCTTTGGACTTTCCATTTGTTGCCCTTTAAGACTTTGGGACCAAGTGTGCTGCACCAAAATCCAGCAATTTCTGGGATAATTTGCTGTTCTTTTTACAGGGGAAGGTGGTGGAGACATGTTATCCACCTTTTTTTTACAGTGTATGGTTGGGACAGTGTGCACACCTGACGACAGTTGGGCTACATTTTAAACCAGTTTAAAATTGATTGTAAAGTTTGCGACTTGTTACAACGTGTCTAACAAGTGGACACACAAGTGCAGCACCCTAGAAGAGCACAGCTGATGCTGCAAGTTGCATTCTGGGTCTTTTTTATTATTATTGTTTTTGGTCAACAACATTCGACAACGGAATTCAGTTTTGTTGAATTGTTTGCCATTGGACTCAGAAGCCCTATGTGTCATTTATCTCATATAACTTTACTTTATTGAGAGAGCAGTTAACTTGATTTAAAAGGGGAGATGAAGATGCTTATTACCATTGTAAATTAGTTTTTCTCCTGTGGCTATTAAATTGTTTCTCATGTGCCTTTCCTTCTTCAGTGCTCATATTTCTGTATTTTTGATTGGCAGTTATTTTAAAGCTCTGATCAAATATATACGTACTTAGCAGGGTATGTGGCTCTGAACATTAATATATGCTAATTATCAGATAACAAGGGGAATAACAGGCCAATGCTCATTAAAAGTCGCACAGACTCGAATTCATTTTTCATCTATTAAAACTTGAACAGAGCTGTACAAAAGTGATTGTTGAGCAGTCGTTGAGATCATTAGAGAGGACAATGATGAAAGAAACACAGAGAGGCATCGTGTTCAATTGAAATTGGACTCCCGCCATTAAAAAAGGGTCCGAAATATGTATTCTTTTTCTTTAAACAATATGTAGAAGAAAGATTTATTTGACATTCTAAGATGGCTGTATGTCTATTATATTATTCTGTTATGTTCTTAATGTGTTATAGTTAAAATGTCAGAATTGAATTTCAAAATTGGTAAAAGCATTTGTTTTGAAAAAAATAAAATTAATTAAATAAATAATAAATTAATTAATCAAAAATTCATTAAGGTGTTCATTTTGACAGCTGCCATTTTAATATTTACATTTAACACTGTATTTTCTTTACACAAGTAATTTGTGTGTTGTTGTTCAACCTTGCAGCGTTCAGTCATATTTTCTAGTCGGACCTATTTCAGGGACGGACCTGTTCGAGCCACAGTGCGGAAATCATTCATGAGTCTGCTTCATTACAGAGCTTGGTCAGATCTTTGTATGTAAGTAATTACACGTCAGCATTGTGGTTTATTGTGTGATATACATGTTTACTTTCAGTAATGTATTTTATTACGTTCGTGACTGTATTCGGTTTTCTTGAGTTACGCTTTCGGTTCAAGCCTTTTGTTTTGCTGACACACTGTTTTATCTGCCTAGCAAGGAGCCTCTGTGCGTCGCGTCAATTAGTTGGTTTGTTTAAATCAATTGATTTCATATGGATAATGCATGTAACAGTGTAGCAGTGAGTTTGGTGATACAGCGGATGTTTGTTTAATTTCTATACATTAAGAATATCTGTAGTTTATTGTGTAAAATTACTGATATAGAGAATACTGTGTATAGACCTTATTCGATCCACGTCATCAGTGTTTGCGGCGGCCATTTTGTTGACATAGAAACCACGGAAACTGTCAGTCTGTCAATGGACAAGCAAGGTAGCGTCAGGATTATCCATGATATTATCACTTTTTTTTTAAACATCGTGATGGTGTTGTGTAATATACTGCTGTTATAACAACAGCAATAAGAACATCAGAGTTAGTTTTTATGCGATAAGATACCGACTGTCAGAAAACGTGAAGGGAAGGAGACAGGGTTGAGAGCGCAGGAGAGGCTAGCTAGGATAAATAGGCTAAACTTTCAGCCAACTCCTCCCAGAAAAGTCTGTTCCTATCATTTTACCACAGGTTTCACACATAATCCGTGTGCCAATGCGTGTGCGGTGTGTATACGGCTGTGTATAAGTGCTTTAAATAGCCTATGGTGCGTTTGCAGTGCATAACTGATCCGCGGCTGTAATGTTACCACAAACACCCCGCTACTCACTATTTTTATTAACACATACTCATTATTTCAACAACGTTGTTGTGTTGCCTAAATTGTTGTTCATGTTGCCTAAATTGTAAATTGTGTGATCGAGATTGTTATAAATATCCGAATAGGTTACGGCTGGCAATAAGGACGGATCTTTACTTAATGCTATTATTTAATTTTGATGTGGGTCCATACACCAATCAAGCTTATCTTCTTCTTGATACCGAACGAGATGAAGCTCCCCCTCAACTCAAATCTGCGCGCTGCTAAGGGCAGCAGGACAGATGTCATGTCAACAATATGGCCACGGTTAGCTACTTCCGGTATTTGCGAAGAAGGTCTATTACTGAGTAACTGGGTAACTTTATATTTTATTGTGTAAAGACACAACATTACACATTTGTAATGTTTATTTATTATTTCAGTCTTACAGACTTGGAGAAAAAATCAAATAAAACATCCGTCCTCAAAGAGACTTCTGGAGTTTATCTTCTTCATTGCTGTTGACTATCTGTCTAGCCGTACAAAGCAGAGGTCGTACTGCGAGGGCAGAATAGTAAGAAGACAGTTATACACCAAGTTCATCAAATAGCAGTTCAACACTGATTCAGTGTTGCTGAACCATCGTCATCCAAGCAACCAAGATGGATGAATGGAATAACAGAAGAAATACATCAGTCCTTGGTGACTGATAATCTATTGCCCAATCAAGTAGCAAAACATCAACAGTAAGCTCTGCTGCACTCAGAGCTCGAGACCAGAGCCAAAGCTGTCTGCATGCAGGTTTAATTCGCTAAGAAGTGGAGATGATGATCGAAGAGGCAACATTAAAAGCAAAAATGGAAATCTTTATCCAGTGCAAACACAGAAAAAGAGACATTTAGTTCCACATAGATTCAACCTACCAGAGACAACCTGCACAGCAGAGGTGGGACCCTGACAACTCTGTAAAGCAAACAGCAGCCACGCCAGATGTCACAAAATATGTAATGTGAAGAGAAGTGTGTCACATCTGGTTTAATGGAGCTCGATGACCACCTGGAGAACTATTGGGCATGGAAAACTTCCTTTCAAAGCATCATTGATGAACTTACCTTAACTCCAAGAGTTAGACCTCTTGATTAAATAGCTCGGACCAGCGTCTAAGGAACAAGCAAAAAAAAAAAAAATTCCTAGCCATACACAGCCACAACTCATATCCAGGTCTAAACATAGTTTGGCAAAGACTAGAAGAGACCTATGGAACCCCAGAGGCAGTTGAAGATTCACTGCTGAAGAGGATCGAGGAATTCCCCAGAATATCAAACAGAGACAATAAGAGATTAAGAGAGCTTGGAGACCTTTTGGTTAAACTCGTATATGCAAAAGAAGGAGGATACCTTTCTGGACTAGCATATCTCGTTATGTCATGTGGAGTGAACTTTATATTAGAAAAGCTCCCATTTATTCAATTTTAGTGGATTTCCCAAGAGTCAAAGTACAAAGAATACAACCATGTCCCATATCCACCTTTCAACTTCTTTTCAGAGTTTATTTGTTCTGAAGCTAAACCCAGAAACGACCTGAGCTTTATGAATCTTAAACAACTACTCAGGTCCAAACAAGACAGAAAGACTCACTAAATACAACAACAAAGTACCAGTGTCTGTGAGGAAGACTGGCATGTTTTCTGAAGCTACAGCAACTCCTACAGGCTCTGTTCGAAAGAGGAGCTATGGATCCAGACCAACTATGCCCCTTGCATAACAAGCCTCATACACTCAGAAAATGCCACACCTTCCGAAGCAGGACTATAGTGGAACGTAAAACCTACCTCAAGGAGAAGAACATCTTCATCCTGCTAGGAAGAGACATTTTGCAAATGCATAAAGTGAGGTAACAATATAACGGAGACCATAAAGACCCCTACGCCCAATGTCTTGATCTCGGGTAGGTTATCATATGAGACGTTTGTCTGGACCAGGCTCCCAAACCACACAGTGTTAGAGTGTACAAGACACATACAATGCCTAATGGACAGACATTCATGTTAAGTACCTGTCCTAACAAAATTCAAGTGAAAGAGACACTTAAGAGTAAAAACACTCACCAACCAAGAATTGTGGACTGCGCATTCCAAGGTGAAGAGACAAACTTGAAGCCATAGTCTCCCACAGCCACCCTGATGATGAAAAAGTAGCTCTGTCGTCTTATGATCAAACATTCCTGAGACATTATGGACAAAGAGGTGTATATGGCTCAAGCAAACAGCTGGGTAGCACCACTGCCATTCTGCAAACCCCGCTGCTGTCTTCCAAACAACAGAGAGATGGCTCTGCAACGGCTTTTATCTCTCCGATGTACACTAGACAGACGCACAGACATGAAAGAACACTTCCTGGAGTTCATGAAATGGTATTTGAGAATGACCAAGGAGAACTAGCATCAGAACTTGAGGAACATCAAGAAAGGTGGTACTTACCTCTATTCTGCGTCTATCGTCCTTAAAAAAACAAATCAAGTTACAGTGGTTTTTGATTCAAATGCCAAACATGAGGGTGTGCCACTGAGTGATGTACTGCTCAGGGGGCCAGACTTAAACAATGCCCTGCTGGGTGTCTTAATCCGATTCAGGAAAGAATACATTGCAGTCACCGCTGATATTCAGCAGATGTTCTATGCGTTTTTTGTTCGAGATGATAATCATGATTATTTATGACTCCTTTGGTATAAGAATAACAACTTAAACAATAACATCACAGAGTACAGAATGAAGGTGCATATATTTGGCAACAGCCTCTACCATCAGTTGCCATTTATGGTCCAAGAAGAGCTGCACAAGAACATCAGGGTGAATATGGCACAGACAGTAAGGAGTTTGTCATAAGGAACTTCTACGGGGACAACGGAGGAAGAGGAAGCTATCAATCTTCTAAAGAGGACTCAAAAAATGTTAGGAGCATCGAACTTACAAAATTCGTTTCCAATAGCAGCAAGGTCATGACAGCATTTGCCCCCGAGGACCTTGCAAAATATTTAAAAGACCTTGACTTTGGTGCAGATCCTCTCCCACTTCAGCAGAGCCTTGGAATGATATGGAATCTGGAGAGTGACAATTTCGGCTTCCAAGTACCCCACGAAGAGAAAACGTTTACAAAAGAGGCATCTTATCAACAGTTCAGAGCCTCTATTATTCACTGGGCTTCATGGCTCCCATCACAGTTCAAGGAAAAGCTCTCGTCAGAGAACTGTCATCCAAAGAATATGATTGGGATGATCCTCTCCCATCAGACAAGCGAGTGTCCTGGAAGTTGTGGAAAGAGTTTCTCCTTGAACTAGAGAAGATACACATCAAAAGAAGGTATGTACCTATTTATCTTGCCTTATCTAAAAGTCGAGAACTCTGTTTATTCTCCGACACCTCCACTCAGGCTATCGCTGTAGTAGCCTACCTGCGTTTCACCAATGATGAAAACCAGTGCCACGTAGGCACAGTTCCACATTTGGAGTTGTGTGATGCTTTACTGGCAGCTGAGATGGCGGATGCAATTTGCAGTGAGATGGACATTGAGATGCATGCCATGATATTTTTCACTGATAGCAGGATTGTTCTCGGGTATATCCATAACACCTCCATATTTCAATGTGTATGTTGCCAACCAAGTTAATCGCATCAGTAAATCAAGTCACCAAACAGAATCCGGCGGATCACACCACCAGACCGACCGGACGTTTTACATCAAGGTTGTCATTTTACTGAAGGTGCCGTCCGGACAGCAAGAGTCTGGGTAGTGGGAGGTAAACGGCTGGTGTCTAGCGGCTGGTGTCTAGATTTCTCTTTAACTGTGTGACCTGAAAAAAAAAACTGAGAAGGAGGTTAATGGAACAGAAAATGGCACCCCTGCCGGCTGACAGACTCACCTCAGATCCCCCTTTTACCCATGTCGTACTGAACTTCTTCTAACCATGTTGCATTGTCACTTGCCACACTCGTGGAGGTAGTGCTGAAAGTAAGTGGTTAGCATTGTTATTCACATGCATGAGCACGAGAGCGACACATATCGAAGTGGTAAAATCCATGTCCACTTCAAGTTTTATAAATGCTTTACGACGATTCTTTGCAATCCGTGGGTCATCCAAACTGATAGAGGCACAAACTTTTATTGGAGCGTGCAAAGAGTTAAAATTCAACACCAGTGATCCAGAATTGACAAGTTACCATGACAAGCATGGATGCACATGGACTTTCAATTACAGGAGTTTCTGGTCACTCTCCAGAAACGTCACAAGTGGACTGATGACAAGCCAACCATACAAGTGATAATGTTGTTCTGTGTGATGATGTAGTTCCGATGAAAGACACTCAGGCACGACTGGCCAGTTGGAATTGTGGTAAAGACATTGCCTAGCAAAGACAACAAAGTATGCAAGGTTGAAGTTAAAGTTGTGAGGCAAGGCACAAAAACCTACACAAGACCCATCTCAGAGTTTGTTTTTCTTATGTCTAAGGACTCATAAAGTGATGGACATTCTGATAAGTAAGTGTTCACAAATGTTAACTGGTGATTGATTTGTTCCCTATCGGTCAGTCACTACAACGTAGGTCAGACTGACCTATAGGAATCTCGCTAGAGAGCCAATTTACTTCGAGTGAATCTAAAACAAGCCAATGCACATTGGTGTGCAATCATTTGCAACAGCTGCGCGTCCTCGTCAGCGCAGGTATATAACGAGCGGCTATGTGATTGCACTTCAGCTTTTTGCTTCGGAGGCAAACGACTTCATGTTTCATCTTCACACAAGCCTCTTCTTTGGACCTCTCCTTCCCGGTACGGGCGTCACAGCACGGCAGCGCGAGCAGTCTTCTTTCTCTCTCTCCTGTCAGTTGTGTTGAGCAAACAAAACAAAAAAAAAGCTGTGGTAACCGCTGGTAAGGTGCGCCCTGACGAGCGCTCAAAAGCTGTTTTCACATCTGGTAAGACAGCGAGAGAGAGAGAGGTTGCGCATAGACAGGTGCATATTCCTGTCTGTGTTCGCGGTGACTGTTCCCCTGCATGCTTCAGTACCAGTGAGAGCAGTCCCTAAAAGAGCTTACACAGATAGAGAGCGTCTTTAAAAAAAAATAATAAAAAAAGATGACTTTCTATCTGTCTGTTTCTGGATGCGGTCGTTACCTGGGATCGCGGGATGGTCACGAACGCTGTCTTGTGTGTCTGGGCTTACAACACGCACAGTCAGTGTTTGTGGATGAGTCATGCACCCATTGTGGGAAGATGACCATCTCAGAGCTGAGGTCGAGACTCTCGTTCCTGCAAAGGGGCTGAGTCCCCGGTGCCGGTGCCCCGTTCCAATCCTCCTAAGAGGGTGGCTTCGAACGCTGGCGCGGGCGACCTGAGGATTACAGTGAGCTTCCTTCCTTCGGGGAACCAACCCCTCCTCTCAGTCTCTGCAACCATGTGAGGCTGGATGATTGGTATCTCGGAGTTGCGTGTGCTGGCTCTCAGCAACCCACCTCAGTGCCTATCTTCCCGGAGGTGCATGAGGAGCTCACTGGGACGTGGACGCCTCCATCACCACCCTTGACGGTGGGGCAGCTAAGGGTTACATGCGCATCCCACCGTGGAGCGGCATGCTATGCAACTGTGCCCTAACTCCACTTGGCGCAGAGAACCGTGTCTCCCTTCCCGGGCCTTCCCGGGTCCGCCTGCACCCTCCCTGGCTCTCGCGCTGCAGCAGCAGCCTCCACCGAAGTGGCGCCGCGGAGCCAGTCGCAGGCGGACGCCCGCCCGTGCCAGGCCCCCGCCAAGAGGGCGGCAAAGCCAACACCAAGCGGCCCTGGGCGGGCAACCCAGAAGATGGCAGGGACTGCTCTCCAGGAGACGATGGCCGCATCCGCTCCCTCCCCCGGAAGAGGGCCAGGTGGAAAATCTTTTGTTTTGTTTTGTTCCGCCGCTGGCCCCAGAGCCAGGTACCCAAATACCAAATCCCAAAATTTCAATAAAAGAGCAGTTTCTACCATCTCTGGGTCCGAAGAGGACTCGGAGAGCAGTGGGGGGACAAAATCCATACCCTCCTCCTATCGTCCTTCCAGGCAAGAAGGTGTAGAGGCTTGCATGGGGCGCTGGATGGGGTGCAGCGACTGTGGCGCTTTGGTAGGGATTCCTATAGGTCAGTCTCACCTACGTTGTAGTGACTGACCGATAGGGAACGTCTCGGTTACATATGGTAACCCTCGTTCTCTGAGGGAGGGAACGGAGACGCAGGTCCCATCGCCACATCTGCTGCTGCCCGCCGGGGGGCCAGCTTTCCAAGTTTGGCTCCTCAGCAAAAAACTGAAGTGCAATCACACAGCCGCTCGTTATATACCCGCGCTGACGAGGATGCACAGTTGTTGCAAATGATTGCACGCCAATGTGCATTGGCTTGTTTTAGATTCACTCGAAGTAAATTGGCTCTCTAGCGAGATTCCTTTAGGTCAGTCTGACCTACGTCTCCATCCCCTCCCTCAGGGAACGAGGGTTACCATATGTAACCGAGACGTTTTCTATAATAGTTTGGTTGATTAATCTATGAGTAATTAAGATATGAATAGTGGAATAATAATATACCAGACAAGGAGTGTAGTCATAGTTGAGTGTAGTCATATTTGAGAACTACGTAGTTCCTAGTCGGACCCATTTCAGGGACGGACCTGTTCGTGCAACAGTCAAGGGGGTAATCCATCAGCCGAAAGTCGAAGCCTCGCAGGAGCCGCCATTGTAGCAAAAGTTCATCTGCTGTTAGCATTCCATTGACTTCCATTCATTTTGACGTCATTTTGACAGCAAATAACTTTACATCTGAGGCGTCCAAAGACTCCATTTGTCCATTATTTATTTCTAAAGAAACACGACAATGTATAGCTAATAGTAGCTAATAAAAGCTAATACTCACCCTCTCCATCTATGTGAGATTCGTAAGGGAATTATTCAGATTTCACTCGGCACAGCTGCTAAAAGACATACAGGTTGCTCAATTGACAGGCTCCGTTTGAGGCTGCGCAGTATGCCTGGCCATCAGCTTTTAACAGGCTTCAATTTTCTCTGGTAAAATAAATGGGGTCGCTGTGTCCATTTCTTTTACTGTCTATGGCAACAGTGCGGAAATCATTCATGAATCTGCTTCATTACAGTGCTTGGTCAGATCTTTGTCTGTGCGTAATTACACGTCAGCATTGTGGTTTAGTGTGTGATGTATGTTTACTTTCAGTAATGTATTTTATTACATTCGTGACTGAATCGGTTTTCTCGAGTTACGCCCGCTTTTTTTGTTGTTGTTGTTTATTTTTTTTGCTGACGCACTGTTCTATCTGCCCAACAAGTATCCTCAGGTTAATTAGTGGGTTTGTTTACATCTGTTGATTCATATGGATAATGCATGTAACAGTGTAGCAGTGAGTTTGGTGATACTGCAAATGTTTCTTTAGTTTCATTACGAAACTAGGTTTTCATTAAATCTGTAGTTTATTGTGTAAAAGTATTGTGTAATCTTACTGAGTTACTGGGTAAGTTTATATTTTATTGTGTAAAGACACAACAGATGTTACACTTTTGTAATGTTTATTTTCTATTTATTCTTTCAGTCTTATAGACTTGGAGAAAAACTGAGGAACTAACACTGAGGAAGAAAAGAGAACATTAATCCTCAACAAGAGTTCTGGAGTATCTCTTCTTTATTGCTGTTAACTATCTGTCTAGTACCGTACAAAGTAGATGCCGGACTGCAAGGGCAGAATAGTTGCAATCCACTAGTTAAAATCTGTTGCCTTATACACTGTATAATTAACTATATGTAAGCAATAAAGTACGAGAGGCTGTGACAGCTGTTAATTATTCACGATACAGCACTTGCCTCAAGCACCTTATCGCTTTTATAAAACGGTTACCACACAATAAAAATTTTCAAGTAAAAAAAAATAATTATTAGTGCAATTTTCATGAAGTAAAATCACTAAAAGCCTTCCTTCCGCTAGATAAAAAAAAGTCCCTGACCGTGAACGGCAACCACGTTCCAATATGTAATATACTGTTCCAATAGTGTGTAATATACTGTACATGAAAGCTCAAATAAGAACAACTTAGGAACTGCAGTGTTGCGCAGTGATAAATAGAACTTTTGGGTGAAGCGGTCATAAGTCGTGTTTTGTCTTGAAAAAAGCACAGCTAGTGACCAATCAGAATCAAGGATTGGAACTAACCGTATTATAAGTTATGATAAATCATTGTAACCATGTTTATAATACATTGCAATTCCGAATAAACCATTAAAGATGTACCTATAAGTCATTTATTGCAACACATGGTAACTCTAAATTTCATCAATTTATAATGAATAACTCTTTGTAAACATGAATAGGTCAGTATTACATTGTTTATAACTGCAATTACAATTGCATGTGAAGTTAATATATTGCAATGTTTATTTAAATTATTTAATAGCCTCTATGCACAAAACCTGCTGATGTGTGTCCGAAAGAATCTCAGTCAGCGTCTTTACTTCCAGAAGTACGTTCTGCAGGCCAAGTGTATAGCGGCAAAACTTTAATAAAATCCATTTTCTCAGAAACGCTAACTGTCTCACAGTGTTGTTAACATCATTCACGTTAACCGCAGGACGTTTTTGTAAATAGCAAGTGTAATTTGACACTATCTCCACCTAACGCAAAACCGGCTTCTGACCATAGACTGACGCAGCACCGGATGTAACTGGACGTGCTGAGAACAAACCCGGAAGCGATCGTGCATAGAGGCTATTGACTTATTGTTTAAATACAATAAGTGCACATTTCAATTACATTTTATGTCAATAGTTTTTATTGCATAAATATTGGCATTAAATGGCCACAATGAGATATCTTTATTGGCCATTGAAAATAACCCAGGTGAGTGTTGGCCACTGGCCAACTCCCCTTGTTATCTTGTTTAGCTTGTATTTAAAACCCTGTGTTTTAGTTCAGTCCTTGTGAGTCCTTGTCACTGTTACAATGATGTTGATTGTGCTGTTCCTGAGTCCTGTTCCCTAGTCTTTGTATAGTTTTGAGTGTATTGAATAAAGCGTGCTGCATTTGGATCCTGCTGCCTCCTTGCTTCAACCTCATTGTAACAACAAGCCCTTATGAATAAGCCATCAGCATATTAAAACAACATCATGGAAGACACCAATGTTCAATAAATAGTTACAAATTTATTTAAAATACTTATTTGATATACAAAATACAATTTGGTATTTTAAAGCCTTTGGGAAAAATAAAATGTAATTTGTATTTAAATAATTATATTTGTAAATATTTTGTTACATTTATATAGAGCTTTCGCTGATGAAGCCAATCAGTATTTACGGGGATGATTAGGAGATCATGATGATGGACAGAGGGCATTGGGCAAATTTGGCCAGGATTACACATCCCTACTCTTATTCAAAGGACATCCTGGGAGTTTTGTATGACCACAAAGAGTTAGGATCTCAGTTTAATGTCTCATCTGAAGGACAGTATACTGTCCCAATAACTATAATGGGGTGGGTTTCCCAAAAGCATTGTTAGCCAACTATAGTCGCTAGTTCTGTTGAATTTTGTTGGTAAGATGGAACTGCAACCACATTTAACTTACGGGAAACAAACCCCTGTGGCATTAGGACCCATGAGACCAATACACCAATACCAATAGAAGCAGCTGTACACACCAAAATTGTCTTTACATTCAGAATAGGTCCAGATTTCAGCCTAATAGTGATACGTCGTTACAATATGATACGATCCGGCCAATTTTAAGTATTTTGTGTATTTTCAAAATACAAAATACTGTATTTGTGCTTAAATAATAATAATAAAATAAACATAAACAACAACAACAACAGCAATAATAATAAAAACATTCCACACAGTATTTGTATTTTATTTTGATGCATTTCAACTGAGGTATTTTGCATTTTTATTTTAAATTCATTTTTATGTATTTATGCCCATTTCTGCCTGTTGGCAAGTAAGCTTATTATTCCAACTGTAGGCAGTTTACAGTTGGCAAGCAATGTAGCAACTTGGCAGATTAATATAGAATTTTCCATCACAGGTGTTTATCATCAGTTTACAATGAATTAGGAATTCAACCATGATACATTTATTCAATCTATAACATAATGTATAAATACAGTATTTGTTTAATTATTTGATGTGCAAATGCAGAGTTTTGCAGAAATTGTCATTGCTACTTTTACAAAAACCCACACCAGCAGACTTAATGCATGTCAGCATTACTTGCACTCACTACCTTGCAATGCTTTTAGCCTCAAACCCTCCCCACCAAACCACTACACAAACAAACACTTTTACTTGTTTCAATTCCTAATGGACACCACTCTGTTGTCCATTTTCCTTGCCCCAGGAAAACCGGATGGACAGCCGGTGCAGACTCATACAACCAAAGACCCAACACTGTTTATCTCCTAATTGATTCTCCGAGGAAAGTTGGAGATGGACAGCGTGAATCTGACATTGCAAAGCAGCATGTGTTAATAATGTACCATTGGAGTTTTCATTGATATACTGTACTTCTGCTCTGAACTTTTGTCTATCCTTCCTGTCACACGTTTGCAGCAGGTTGGTTTATGCGGCTCAGTGTAAATGGTTTAAATTGGTTCACTTATTAAAAACAGAAATTGGTTTCGATGATAATTAAAAGTGACTAGCTGTATAGCTGTGCAGGTGAGGTGTGATAGGAACATAACTAGAAGTTTCAATTATGTTGTGTGCTTCAATCACTCAAATGACTGAGGAAGTCAATGCCTTACAGCCTTACATTGTAAATAATAGCGTTCTTGAATTAATCAAATTTGTTGAATTTAAGCTTTTTTTGCTATTCTTACAGTACAACAAACCCTAAAGCTGTTATGTAAAATTAAATAAAAAGTGATTCTAAATAGACACTACTTCAATCAAAATGAAACTCAAAGAAAAATACTTAAACGTGAAAAAAAAAGGCTGTGGAGAATACCCATTAGCCCTTGCACGTGAATAATTTGTTTATGCTTAGTCAAAGCAACTTGACTGATCCAGAGTCAAGTCATATCTCTTATACCTATGCTATAATAATATATGGTTTAATAATTCATCAAAATCAATTACACTTAATGTTTTATATTCTTGCAATTAGTAAATTTGACAAATTTGAAAAGTAACATTAGGTGAACTGGATGACACACATACTGCCAATGAGAAAGACCTGCATTTCCTAGTCTACTTACTTGACAGACATTTTTATGTTTACCTTTTATGTTTAAAAGAATGCTTTATTTATGTAAGGTCAACCAATTCCGATTCTACAGTGGCGATTGATAATAATCAAATCAGGTGATGATGGCAAACTGTAAGAGAGAATAAAGACGTTGTGCGAGCAGCATGTCATTGCGCTTTCAACACATGAAGCAGGTCTCATATGATGTTTCTCTGTAAATCAAGCGTGGTTGTGCCTGCAGGCCTGCTGATGTGTGTTGAACATCATTCTCATGGGTTTGTACCTCATGTTGTGTTGTATGGATTTTTGTTTTAATATTACATATAATTGGTATTCATGCTTATATATTTAGGGTTATCAAATCAAAATACAATCAAAAATCATGTCCTCATTTGTAATTAGACAGTTATATGTTATAGGACAGTTAATTAAGTAATAAAATTGGTAATGATCCACTTAGAAATTTTTTGGTGACCCATAATCCCAACTGATAAATCAGATGGATTGATTAATGGATGTACTGTATGAGAAGCCTTCCCAGAGGAGTGGTTGCTGTTAGTAAGGACCAATACCTTAAAACCAATCTTTGGTGATTGGTTAATCTTGGCAATATAAGCAATAAACATACATACAGACACACAGTAATGTATAGGCTTTGAAAACATACAACATCTGCATATTGGTAGCATACGAACTTTTATGTATGGAAAAGTTTATGATATGCACAATAAGAAATACACACTGTAATAGAATGACGTTAAAATGTCAAATTAAGCTTTTGATTTAGACATGCATGTATCTAATTTATTGTAAATATGTATGTATGTATATATATATATATATATATATATATATATATATATATATATATATATATATAATAAAAACCATTAATTCAATATACTATCAACCTTTATGAATTCCACTTGGCTTTGTAAACATGTGAATGCCTTTGAAGTTGTACATACATAAATGCGTTTACATTTATGGGGTTTACCATACATCAATATTAAATATATTGGTATAAAAAAAACTAAAAATGAGCATGAATACAGTTTTAAAAAGTATTGGCAGGAAAACTAATCCTGGTTATTTTAAAATTTAAGGATTAGATTCCCTGACATGTTTGTTATATATATTTTTTTTCTTCTTTTAAAATATAATAGCACTAAGAATTAAATAGAGAATCCTTGGTTCCATTTTTACTCTGGACTGATTCTGACCCCAAATAACCCTTGACATTTGCTTGAAAACATTACAAGTTATGTACTTCATTTTCATCAAAAGAATGATGTACAAGCGAGAATGATGCTCTGCCTTTAATTGACAGTGAAAGCTAGAGGCACAGGTTCTGCTAAATCATGGTGCTTCTGGCCTTTTAGCTTCAAGATTTTTTAAAAAGTGACAAAACAACAATACCTGCTCTCTCCCCCCCGCAGACGACATTTAGCTCTGAGTGAAAGAACAACAGTGTAATTTTTTATCCTTTTCTTTATTGGGAAAATGTCACCTACAGCATTAGAACATGAATGTGAAACAGATACTTAATTAACCCAAGTGAAGGTTAGTGTTGTCACAAACTGAGAAACTCTTGAATTATGTATGACTGTGCTACTGTGGTTATTTATATGATGTCTAATAGTGTGACCACTGAATATAATTGGTCTTCATGTATGAAGGTAAAATAAAATGTCAAGGTCTTTCTTAAATCAAATAAACCTTAAGCTGTGTTCTTGTGTTATTCGATTCACACACACACACGCACACACACACACATGCACACACACACGCACACACACGCACACACACGCACACACACACACACACACACACACACACACACACACACACACACACACACACACACAGAAAAAAAATCCCTACTTACCAATAGAAATGCTTTGCGCTCCCTCCTGAGAGAGACAGAGCGTTTCTCATGCACTGAGCTGTTTTTATATAAAGCTCTGTCTCTCAGTAACTTCATGTGATCACAGTCACCCTATGCTCTCTCTTCCCCCTCCTTCTACCATTTATTTTTTTTTTTTTTTTGCTTTTATATGGCAACATACGCATCTTGTTTAAATTCCTCTTGTAAATGATATTAAAATCATCATTAAAAGCCAAAGAAACCATCTGGAGAAAAGAGTAGAGCAGCTCATCTCATTTCAGTCATTATGACTGACCACTTTTCATTTTACAGCTCATATAAATAATGTTTTTTTGTTTGTTTTTTTGTGCCACCTCTTTTTTAACCTTTTCTAAATTGTGTAGAAGATAATTCTGGCAGCATTCAGACAGATTTTTTTTAATCAACATTTTAACACAATTCATCATTGGGCCTTAAATGGAGAATAATAAAAATATATGAATTGGCTGTGAACTCTTTTGACTTGGGCCAGTAGAGCCACCCAAAACAGCCTAGCAAACATATAACAATGTGTTAAAAACCACTCCGAGCACCTTTGCAGCTCTAACCCACCGGCAACCACCCACCACACCATGCCATCACAGCAACGACTTGGATATGGACAAGGACAAGCACCACATGGACGAGCACCATTTTGCAAGCACATTTTCCCCAAAATTTGGTTATACAGAGTTTTTTTCTTTTTACTGATTCTTTGATACTTATAAGCTCTATATATTAATTTCATTGAAGGGTTAAAAGTTGTTATTTGCAGCCATTTACCAAGATGAAGAGTTGGGAACCTATACAACATCTCTAATACGTTAGCAAAAACAGAAGTGATGTAACCTTAGAACAGATAACCAGCATCTACTACTGAATAGAGCCATGATTCATTTTCCGCCTCTCAAAGAACCCCTGAGAAATGAAATAAATACATTAAAACTGCTCTGACCTTGTAATAGTGATTGTTATTCCAAGCAGGATGGACAGATATTCAGCTGCTTCTAAAAGTGACAGAGGCAACTTGCTGCTCCCAGGCTAACAATTTAGTTTGGGTGTCCATGGGGTGGGATTAGGTGTATTTGTGTGAGTGTGTGTGAAAGGGTGTGTTTGTATTCCTCTGTGTGCAAAGGAGTGTGTGTGTGTGTGTGTGTGTGTGTGTGTGTGTGTGTGTGTGTGTGTGTGTGTGTGTGTAATCGTATTCCGCTCTCTGGTAATTAACTTGACAGCATGAAAAATGGCCGTGATAAACGGTCTCCTTCTATAAAACACAAATATCCCATAATTTCTTTTGCCGCAAACTCAATGAGCAAAAGACATCAGGGATTTGATTGCACTAATCAGCGTGGGAATCGTTCTAAAGCTCAGGAACAGATAAAGATGCATCAACTTTTCCTCTGTTGTAAGGAGAATAACAATACTCTGCAGTACTCTAGGCCTGTTACACTGGGTGAAGAGAGCTTGTAATATGATTTAGTCTTTACTCTCATGTGTGTTCTGAAATCAAATTACTGAGATGGAATGAATTTCTAAAACTATAGGCTTTAGCATTGTGGACTTTCAAAAAATACATTTTCCTCACAGTCTCACTGGATTATTTAATATTATTTATATACATTAAATAAATGCTGAACGTAATTACTAACTTTTTTATGTCATTTGTGGATTGGATGACTCTTTTGTCTTGCTATGACTTATTAATGCAATGAGAAAAAAAGGGTAACATCAAAATTATCTGATTTTATTTAACCCAAAAATTTTACTCAACATAACTGAATCCATCTTAAAAGCATTTATTTATTATAACAAATGTAATCTGTATGCATTAAATACGATATAATTACCACTTTTTACAGTGTAGCATTTTATGATTCCTAAATAAACACAAGCATTATTTTCACACTTCTGAGTAAAACTGCAACTTGATTGGAAATGACATACAATAATACATTCTGTTGCTCACAAGCAATATTACCTTGATTTTCCATTATTGTCTTCACAAATCAAATGTCTCATATTACATATCAACACACACTCTTCACAACGCATGCTCATTAAAGACTGATGTCACTTTGTTAACCTAGTAATATATTTGTTTAATAATTTGTTATAAATTATTCGTATTTAAGGGTAAAACTATGAAAACTATACCTAAACATCATTTGATAAACAGAAGATGCACAAGCTGAAGACATGACAAAATATCTGCCAGACATTTGAAATAGGTAAACGTTAATGGTGAATAAAAATGGAAAAAATTAAACCTACTAAATATAATGAATATAGAAAACCCTGTAAGATTCAGTAGGTGCTCTAATGTTGTGACAATTTACATGTTACAAAAATAAAAAAAAATGCTAATGTCAATAGAAATACAATAATGTTGTAAATGGCATTAGCCCTTCAGTGGAGTTAAAATTTGATTTGAAATTTGAGAACTTGCTCTCTCTCTAATGCCAGTGCCACGGTGGAAAGAGCTAAATGTAATAAACCTGCACAAAGTTTTAAAATGCATATTGCGCAGATAAGGAACGCAGTACAGTACCTTTTTCTAAAGTAATTAGGAGATATTTTTTCATTTCTGTCATTAGTCAAACTGACAGGAGTTCCCCTCAGGCCAGGCTCCTTGTGCTCGCTGCCACACACCTCTCTCAAACACACTACCATAATGAATGTTTACAACACACAGGTAATGGGGTAAATATTGGAGTCATCAATTATGAGGTTGAGGGACAGGCAATCAAATCCCATGATTATTGAGTCTTTAGAAAGCAGCTCCGCATGTAGGCCGCTGTATGGCAGGCAGATATCTCTAGCATTGTCCTGATGAGATGGTTGTGATAATGTTTGCGTTAGTGAAACAAAAGGGTGAAAAAAAAAACTGACACTGTTAAGCTGAGCAATACCTCTTAAAAAAGACAACTATGATATAGCAGTAATAGCTACGGTTATATTGAGTCGAGATGACAAAGGAAATAGGACAAAACAAACAATAAAACATGTACAATCAATCAGATAAATATATTACTCGTAACATTATTATGGAAGAATCCTAAAATCAGCAAGCAATGGGACTGAGCCACACACATCAATGGAGAATCTAGAAGAGGGTTGTGTCTATGTGGATAAATGGAGACATCATTTATACCAAGTTTAAAAACTACCAAATTCTAGAGGCAGGCTTTAACTTTTGTGCTGATGCCTGCTGGTTTGTTTTGACAGAGCTCTCTTGTTCTGTTTTCCAGTGTCACATTTTGATTTTAACGGTGAAATTTCAATGTAAGTGAAAGCCTAAATGAATTCCTGAAATGTCTAAAATTAATTTGATGAAACGTTTAAGGATTTTCTACCTCATTCACGATGGCATTCTGTGAGACATTTGGAAAGCTGTACCCCTGTGAATTGCAGGTCAGCGAATTTGGTTTGACAAGAAAAAAGCACACAAGCAAAAGCCCTGAACCCACAGCTTGATATGTACAGCCTTTAATAGCTGCCATTTTGTAGCAGAAAGGCTATTCAACAGACTTTACCAACATTTGAAAAGGCTATTTTGAAAGACTTTTGAGTTTGTGGAGAGTTCTTGGCACCATCTTTGAAAGCTAATTTAAAACGAAAAGAATGAATGTACTGACAGGATTTGCCTGTGCATTCATACACACACAGAAAAAAACATCAATTCGATGCGAAACTATCACAAATTTCATCTGAAAATCAAAGAACCATTCACTTTTCACTACAGACAACCTTTCATCATGATCTGGTTAACAAATGCACATTTCATGTTCTTGCTGACAGACTGGCTCAGACATTAAGAGTAAATTCAAGTGAAGGATTCACCACTGAGCGTTTGGTATTGTTGCACTAGAATGGCACAAATGGGATGCTACGGAAGAGCAAATGGAATTGAGCTCTAATTTGTGAAGGGCACTTAGTGCTAGTGCTAATGAGTCCACATTAGAAGCTAGCTGTGCAGCTGGTTTCAGCCTGCAGGAGTGCAGATATGCCCAGAGCTGGTGATGAACCAACTTAGACTGCTCACCCCAGAACATTCATCATCACCCATCCATCAGCTCTCTACTGCAGTAAATATACAACCTGGCACATAATACAGCAGACAGAAATAATGCAAAGATGAGGATCTGTGGTGTGACGTTCCATTTTTTAATCACTTTATAAAACTGATGGAAAATAATTACACTGTCAGGGCAATAATTATCTTAAAATGTGTTAGCTATTTATTTAAATGGATGAAACTTCTGTCATAATTTTAGTCTCAAGCAGTTTAGTTTGAAATCTGTTTCATGACCTAAGTTTTAAAGGAAATATTTGCCGACATATTTTGAGAATGAACCATTTGCAGTGCCATAGACTGAATAGTCGGCGGGCTCAAATAAAGATTTGTTCAGCTTGGTGATCCTCTAGAATCAATTCAAGACAAGTTGTACAGTATTTGTGACCTCCACTACAGTCAATATTCTGAATGCACTTCTGCCTAAAACCGATCGATCACCTCACTGAACGCCCCAGAGCACCCACTATAACCTGATGTGTACTATACTAGTGCATGTCTATCTTAAAAGATTTTTAAGGTCATTGTTCAACATCAGCTGCCTCAGTTAACATCAGATCATCTTGCTCAAAATTTCTGGCAAAAAATGAAAGGCCTAACATCACTTGGGGAAATTAAAACCAAAAACAACAAACAAAACTAACAGAGATGTATGATGGTACAGAGATTTGATATTCTTGTCATAGTAACCAGGCTTCTCAAAGATGAAAGCATGTGAAAAGCTTTAAAGAGATCTGTAAAAAAATGTTCAGTTAAAATCTTTACTAATACCTATTACCTGGAGCAATTATTTTTAACCCTGATCCTGTATGAGTCTCAATAATACACATTTTGGATGTCTGCCTTATCTGACACACCTACTTCAGGGCTTGGAGTCTCTACTAATGGACTGATGAGTTGAACCTGGTGTATTTGAGCTCGGGAGACACAACATGTGCAGTGTTGGGGGAACTCCAGGAACAGAGTAGGAAGAAGTACCCAGGAGAAGCCATTTAAAGGCTATATCCAGGGTATAAAATCCTGCTCCTGGCAAGCCACCTTCCTGCAGAGTTTTGCTGCAATCCTAATTATACACAGCTGAACCTGCTAATCAAGGTCTTCAAAAGTAGCAGGTGTGTTGGGGCAGACTGGAGCTAGACTCTACAGGAAGGTTGGCCTCCATGCAGGAGCAAGACTGGACCCCACTGGTCAAAAAAACAGAACAAACAAACAAACAAAACAAGCAAACAAACATAAACAAGAAGCAACTTACAGATCAAAAAGTTAGCATTTAATTTGGTAGCTGATAAAATGTATAGCTATCAAAAGCGACTTACACTGCACTTATTAGAAGAACAGACCCTCATAGAGCAATGTGGCACAATGGTGATACAAAGTTGAACATCAAATCTTCAGCAGGTACAGAGAATTACATTCAGACCCCAGGGACCTCATTGGGAAAAGCCTAGTACCTTCCGACAAGAACCAAATGAAACCTTGTAGTGCATTCATGTGCTATGGTAATTATGGTAAATACCAAAAGCCGACGTGGAAAATGCACATGAACACCCCCTCATGTGGTATTTTCCACTGGGCAACTCGTAGAATATTTTGATGGATGAGTTGAGATAACCTTTGATCTTTTCAAAATGGCAGGACAGCACCGCAAGAGTCGTGAAATGGTAAACATATATACTATTCATGATCTAGAAAATATACAGCATATTATTTACCTTTTGAGTTTTGATAAATCATTTTCTTGCTGTTGCAGCTGACTTAAGCAATCTAAAATAGTTTTAGCTAAATAACAGGTCTGGATCTCTATCTTTTTACCACATTACGACAACAAAAGCACTTGAACACAACTCACTGGTAAATGCCAGTTCACAAGTGGAACATATCCTATTTTCCATTGCACAGTGAACGCACCAATATTTACTGGATGGCATCAAGGTGAATTTCAAACTCATGAAGTGTTCTTGTTCAGTGGTTCCAAACTGGCCTCAGATTTGTCTTCAAGTGGCGACCAAACACAGTAGCAGTGTAAAAATGCACTGTTGGTGAGTGTTATACTTTTGCTCTTAATATGATTTAAGTATTCAAGGAAGCTCTGGGTGCATGCTCAAATTCGTTTTATCATGAGGATTTATTATAGGGGTCATGAACTGGCTTTTTAAATGTTTTTGTTTTGTTGTCTGTAGGTCAACTTATGACGTTTCTCTTGGTTTTTACAGTTACAAACATAAAAAAATGTATAAGCTATGGGCTATTTTCTTCCCTAGTTATCAGCCTACTTGAAAATGCTTGGATTTTATGGGCGTATATGCATTCTGAAGACTAGGAAGTAAACACCCACTGCTGTGAGTGGATAACAGTTTTGCATGTTATATGCAAGTCAAGAAGAGCTAAAAGCCTGCAGATATCCCAGACTGGGATTTTACAAAAAAAAAAATAAAAATAAAAATAAATAAAATAAACCATTAACCAGTTGGAGATAATTGCAATAATCTAAAGCTCACAAAGACTTGTACACCTATAGGGTCACACCCTGAGCAAAACTAAAAAGCAACCACAATGCAATTCACATAATACCTCTATTCTAAACATTGGGGAAATTACACAATTGTTTTACAAGCTGATGGAATAAAACAGGCAACCCCCGTTTCAAGAGAGAGAGTGAAAGAGGCCATCTTTGTGAAACTGCAACAGCCATCTCTGTGACAAGGCCTGTCAGAAGTGAAGACCCAGAGACTCGGGTGTCTGTTTTAAGCAGGGTTCTTTATTGCTGTTTGCATCGCTGTAGTATTCTCAAGTCTGCTTTGTCCAAAAATCTTAGCACAAGTCTGACCTAAGCCAAAATACCTTGTTTATATACCTTTCAAGGGGGGAGGGGTTACATAGAGGTGGAGACACTCTGAAACAAAGCATGTTAATTCAATCTGCAGCTAATTACCTGATTTCATCAGCATAACAGTGTAACTCAGAGCCTTGAGATGCTAATCCAGTCAGCCTGATTAGATCAGACAAAAGGCCCAGATGACCTTTGAGAAGTGACAAGAGGTTATGATCCGACACACTGAGTGCCTCAAAATGGTGTGCAGTACTTTCTCAGTTAAAATACTATTGTATTGGAACCTAAACTAAACATTTTTAATAAATTTGAAACACTACATTTCCCCCTTTGAGAGTTCTAATAACTCTCACAAAATACAAATGTAGGCACTTAAAAGTTCAGTCTTGTAACCTGTGATGGTTACAGGCACATGACTCATGCTCTGTGTTTGCTTTTCTGTAATTGCATGCTGACACAAAAAACAAACCTGCAATTAGGGTCTGTGAAGTTCTTACGGATAATAATATTTTCTGGTTGGAAGTGTGATTTTCGTGTGAGAGGCGTGATTCATTAGTTGAATGAAAAACGTGATACTGTGGACGCAGGGGTTGGCCCCCGATGCCTGTTGCAATTGGATCTTTCCTGGGCTCCTCACTGTCCCGTGCCCTATCCTATCCCTGTAGGTCTGGGGACAACTTTACAGTGTGATACATGAGTCCAGGTTTTTCTTCCCTGACACATTACTGCAGCTGCTGTAATCAACATCACTTGATGTGGTCCTGTGCCAGTCTAATGGCTTGTTTCTGAAAGACTTAATCATGACCCATTGACCTGGGATGATTGTGTGTCCACTTTCTGGTAGAGTCTGCCAACACGATTCAACTCTTTATTTGGCACTCAGTACACATAGCTAAACAGATGTGTTTTGAGTCTGGATTTAAATGTGACTACTGTAGGAGCACACCTGATCTCTTCCGGAAGCTGGTTCCAGCTGCGGCTGGCATAATAGCTAAAAGCAGACTCTGGGAGCCAGTGTAAAGACTTGAGGACTGGTGTGATACAGTGCCCTCCACAATTATTGGCACCCCAGTTTAAGATGTGGTCGAGGACTTCTAAAATATTCTCCCTTTTTAAACAACATAGAACCCAAATGCAAAAAAAAGAGAAAAATCCAACCTTTTATTTAAGTACATTACTTTGGTGGTAACCTTTTTTTTAATTTAGAGAAAAGAAAATCTTCAAATCATGTGTCCCACAATTATTGGCACCCCTAACAATTCCGACTGAAAAATGTAATTGATTTTTAAAAAATATAAATATTTTTCTGTAGTTGCTAAAGTTGGTCAGGATATCTAGGAACTTTTAATTAGTAATTTCATGACTTCCTCTTTCCCTGGGGTATAAGTATGACGATAACACAGAGGCCTAATTCTCTTACCCATTTGTCAACATGGCAAAGACAAGAGAACACACCATTCAAGTAAGGCAGATGTGTGTTGACCTTCATAAGTCAGGCAATGGCTACAAGAAAATAGCCACTCGCCTTAACTTGCCCGTATCTACAGTTAGAGGAATCATTAAGAAGTTTAAAACAACTGGAACAGTGACAAACAAGGCTGGAAGAGGTCCCAAGTTTATCTTGCCACAACGCACAGTGAGGAGGATGCTAAGAGAATAAAAAAAAGTCCTAAGTCACTGTCACTGAATTGCATCAAATAGTGGCATCTTGGGGTCACAAAGTCTCCAAAACAACCATCAGACGCTCTCTGACATGCCAACAAGCTGTTTGGGAGTCATGCTAGGAAAAAGCCTTTTCTCACTAACACTGACAAACGTAAATGTCTGGAGTTTGCCAAGCGGCACTGGGACTTCATCTGGGATCGTGTGCTTGGTCGGATGATACTAAGAGTGAGGTGTATCATCGATGATACCCACCGTGAAGTATGGTGGAGGATCTGTGATGCTGTGGGCCTGTTTCTCTTCCAAAAGCCCTGGGAACCGTGTTAGGGTGCATGGCATTATGAATGCTTTTAACTACCAGGACATTTTAAATAAAAAGCAGCCATATCACCCTGCAGCCCAAGACTGGTTGCCCACTAAAGCTAATTACACAACGTTCGGAACGGAGCCGTTACGCTGCAGCGACCATGAGTCCGCGAACACTGTTTCAGACAGACCCTTACCCGTTAGCACTACTAAGCACCGACAAGGGTAAACAAACAGCAGCGCTTCTGTTACGTTACATGGACGATGGATGCTGAAGAATAAGTACAACATGACAGTGATGACACCGAAGAAGAACTTGTGCCAAAAAGAGGAGCCGGGTCTGTTGTTTGGAGGTTTTTTGTTTTCCAAAAATCCGACGTCGACCAAACAACCATTTTATGTAAGTGCTGTCGGGCTAAAACTCTCCGCTGGGGAGAATGACCCGGCAACACAAGCAATTTGCTCCAGCGCCTTAGCCGCAAACATGTCTTGGAATATCAAGAATGTATTAAATCAGCCGCGGATTCAGCCGCGGATTTAGCGCCCTCCACATCAGCATGTAACACAGGGAAAGCTAAAGAAAGTAAAGACCAAATATTGTTTCTATTATACAGGATAATCCTGTGTGCCAAGTAAGTTAGCACTTTATATTTATTTTATGTTTGTTCTGGTTTAGAAGCAATACTTTTGAAGGAATAACTAATGCAAGTTGCATAATTTTGTTTTAATTTCTTTAATAGACCTCAAAAGCAATGCAAGACAAGATTTCCTTTTATATTTACTTGAATGCACGTAATGTTCCTGGATTTGTACTTGAACTAGCAAAAGTATTCCAAGTTGTTCTAATTGTGTTGTTTAAAATAAAAGTTCTGTATTTTGACTGCAGTTGTCTTTGCATTTTGATTCCTCACTTCATTAGAATCATGAATGGCTCTTATTTGTAAACAGCATAATTTTCTGGGACCATGCAAACCTGTATTACTAGTGTGGAATTATTCTACAATATTTACCAATGACAGTAAAATAGACCATCCTTAAGTCAATTTACTGCAGTAATTCCTCTCTTAACCAGTAGAAAATGCATTGAACACCTGACTATGCATAAAAAAATAAATTAAAAAAACCGAACCGAAAAAAAATGATTTTGAAAAAAAACGTGATATCAATTTTTGGTCAAACCAGCCAGCACTACTATAGGCTACTAATTAAATGTAAGTATACTAGCTGCATCATAAGTATAATTTATGAAAAATATTTATATGAATATATATATATATATATATATATATATATATATATATATATATATATATATATATATATCCAATATTTCTCCAATATTTGGTGGACTGGGAGGGGTCGCGGACCAGAGGAGAGGTCTTGGGTAGTCGCCCACAACATTTTGGATCCATTATTCACCAGAGACTTTCATTGAGCCAGACCTGATCGTCTGGCACCACGACCCAGGAGACGTCCTCGTAAGAGCGCCAGGAGTCACTCCTTACGCCAGCAGAGGGAGCCCTCTCCCGAGTACTGACTGTGTGCTACTCCCTCTACTTCATTGGTGACTTCCTGTTTGCTAGACATTTAAGCATGGCCTGGCTATCAGGCCATTGCAAAGTATTGCCAGTCTCACTGCCTTACCAAGCATTTCTGTTGCCATTGTCTTCATCTGTTGCCATTGTGCATGACCCTTGCCTGCCTCGTCCACGTTTGCCTCTGGATTACCCCTTTGTTCTGTTGTTTGGATTGGAGTGCCATATCGTGTATGACTACTGCCTGTCTTACGATTCTGATATCTGCCTGCCGATTCTGTACTGTTGATGTGAATTATATTAAATGACTGCATATGGATTCTACCTCTGCCTCCGCCTCGTTACAATTCTGTCAAAAAAAATATTGCATCTCAGGAACATCTTTTTTACAATTTACAATTGTTTAGTCCTTTTGAGACAGTGGTTGAAGACAAAAAAATAAATAAAAAATACCTGCCTTTGACTATCACAGTGTTAAACTTTTTGGACAACAAAAATATTGAATTTGTGTAATATGTTGAATGCAGCCAAGTGTTACCTACACAATTTGTTAAAGTTTCATTTTGTTTAAAAATGATTTAATTTTTTATTTCAAAATTAAAAGAAGTAAAAAGCAGGAGTGCTTTGAAACTTATCTAAATTAATTGCAATATATGTGAATTAACCCCCTCCCCTGAAGCAATTTATTTGGTTATATTTGGTTTACTTTTCATATTATTGTAATTTCTATTATTTATTTATTATTAGGCCTGCTATTTATTTTATTTTATTGTGTGGTTAACAATATACTTCTTGTCTTAGTTTTATGGTGTTTAACAACGATATTATGTTGTTTTTTATTTAAAATCAATATTTTTATTCATAAATATGTCCTCAATGGTGTACAAACGTAAACAAATAATTTATTATTTTAATATACATGGGACAGGTAGGTCCACGGAGGCTTCCATGTAGTTCCGGCATCTTGAAAAACTATAATAGCAGAGAGGGACATAAAGTACTAGGCCAATGCGTTTCCACAAAACGTTTTCGTCCAGAGCCAGCGTGACGTAACTGAAAGCAGAAGAAATGGAGGAGCAGAGCAGTGAGAGAGTGAGAGGCACTTGTCACTGCCCGGCAAGGTTAAAAGGCTGCATTGCAAATCCTCCCCAGAAAAGTCCAAAATAGATTGTAAAAGGAAACATGACCAGAGATTACAAAAAACAAGGGTTAATGTCGGGATAGCTTTTTCCTGGTGGATAGAGGTAATGCAAGAGAAAGATTTCAAACGATGTGCACGTGCTCTTGTGCATGCTCGAACACGAGCCAGCACTCATGGTACAGGCCACACACTGAGACTTTCAACACACCGAGAACTCATGTAATCTCCCACTGCAACATTATAATAATAGGCTACTTTCATCAGCTTGACCTTGAACTAATGTTCCATGCTCGCACCATTATAATGTCACCGGCCGGGGTGGGGACAGAGCCCAGAAGCCCACCACCCATACCAACTACATTTCTGAGGAACTACACCAGGGAACACCATGAGGCCAGTGTCACAGAACGGCTCATAGCCTGTGACAAAAATGAGGGGACACAAACAACAGGTATGGGCCAATCAACAAAGGTTCTTTATTGTAAATAAAGCAGTTAACTTTAAACAAAGAAACAGGAATGAGATGTGACAATGTCATAATGTAAGGTGTATGTAAAGTGCAGGGTTGCATGAATCTGTGTGTGTAAACATGACTGAGTGGAAACTAAGTAAAACTACAAAGGAACAAACAACAGGATCATACCTGGAGGAGCAGAGAGAGAGAGAGAAATGTGGTTCAGTGAAGCAGTTTAAATACCCTGAGCCCAGGTGACTCTAATCACTAACGACCCTCCTATGCCTGCAGAAGGAACCGCCCCTACAAGGCAGAGGAGGGGCCGTGACACCCCCTCCTTAAAATGAGGGTTCCACCCTCAACCCAAAATTTAGCCCAACATTTAAAAAAAAATAAAAAAAATAAATCCAAAGTGCCCCAAAAACATATCTATACCAGTCCCTGCTCCTAACCATCACCCCGCATCCCCCTACTGATTGTCCGTCCCTCCAACTCAGCAGCCCTGGTTCATGGGAGCAATTTAAGAGGAAGAGGCACCGAACAGCCAGCAGGGGTCAACAGAGAGAAAGATGTGAACTAGATTAACGAGCACGGGACAGGGCATCAGCAATGACATTATCCTTACCACTAAGGTGTCGAATATCAAGGTTGAATGGTTGCAAGAACAAAGCCCAACGCATCAAGCGCTGGTTGGGATTTTGCAGGGACTTCAGAAAAATTAGTGGGTTGTGGTCAGTGAACACAGTTAAAGGGGTCAAACCAGAACCAACATAGACCTCGAAGTGCTGTAGAGCCCAAATGAGTCCTAAAGCCTCCTTTTCAATTACAGAATAGTTTTGCTGATACTTGTTGAATTTCCGGGAGAAGAAACTGACTGGACACTCAACATTGTCATCATTTTCCTGGAGAAGCACAGCCCCAGCACCAATTTGACTGGCATCTACCTGCAATTTGAAAGGTTTCCCAAAATTTGGTGCTGCCAACACAGGTGCCGAACACAACAGAGCCTTAACTGCATCAAATGCCTCTTGACATTGGGTGGACCAGATAAATTCAGCCTTGGCCTTCAACAGATTGGTCATTGGGGACACTACTACCGGAAAGTTTTTACAAAAAGCCTGGTAGTACCCCGCCATTCCCAGGAAGCGCATCAGTTCTTTCTTTGTGGAAGGCTGTGGGAACTGCTTAACAGCCTGAACCTTGGCTTCCACGGGACAAACAAAACCCTGACCAACAACCTTGCCTAGGTATGTGACTGTAGCTTTGGCAAACTCACACTTTGCCAAATTAATAGTCAACCTGGCCCACACCAGTCTTCGAAATAAGGCCTGCACTCTCCGGACATGCTCCTCCCAAGAGTCAGAGTAAACGACCATGTCGTCCAAATACACGGCACATCCTTCCAGACCAGAGACCACCCGATTCATCAGTCTCTGGAAGGTGGCTGGAGCATTCCGCAAGCCAAAAGGCATCACTGTATAGGAGAATAAACCAAAAGGAGTTATGAAGGCAGCAATCTCACGAGCTCTTTTAGTAATGGGCACTTGCCAATATCCCTTTAAAAGATCAAATTTACTAACATACTTCGCTGACCCAACTTGATCAATACAGTCCTCCATCCTAGGAAGAGGGTAAAGGTCTGCTTTAGTGACCTTATTTAGTTTTCTATAATCAGTGCAGGGTCTGAAAGTGGAATCAGACTTTTTAACCAGAAGGCAGGGTGAAGCCCAAGTTGAACAAGATGGCTCAGCAATACCATTGTCCAACATATACTGCACCTCTGTTTCCAATTGCAGTCTCTTCTCCTCAGATACACGATAAAATCTCTGTTTGATAGGCTCAGCATCTCCGATGTCTAAGTCATGCTCAATTAAATGGGTTTTTGATGGGGTGTCAGAAAACAAGATGAGGTAGTTTCTAATAAGAGCTACTAATTCATCACGTTTCTCTAAATCTAAATGATCTACCAAAACCCCAAGGTTTTCCAAAGCCTGGGAGTTTTTCAGTCGACCTTGTAAGACCTCATCCGAAACCATAACTGCCTCCTCTTCTTCCCCCTCCACAAAGTTAAAGCCATTTGATGCAGTGACTGGAACAGCGGTCAGCGCTGACCTCGCTGCTGGTTTACTTTCAACTTTGCTCAGATCGACGGGAATGATAACATTTTAACAGGTTCACATGACACAATTTAGAAGACTTCCTATGACCAGGGGTTTCAATCAGATAGTTCAAATCTGACACTTTGCGCAACACAGTAAAAGGACCACAGTATTTTGCCTGAAAAGGTGAACTTACAAGAGGCAAAAGAGCAAGTACACGATTACCAGGAACAAACTCACGCAGCTTAGCCTGTCCATCATATCTCAGTTTCATTTTCTTTTGAGAACATCCCAGTTTTTCTTTCGCCAGTTCACCAGCCCTATACAACTTCAGCCTAAAACCGTTTACAAAATCAATAAGGTTCCGAGGTGGTTCCTTCAGGTAGACAACCATCTTGCAGCACTGCTAAAGGTCCACGTACCTTATGACCAAACACTAAGTCATTAGGGCTAAACCCTGTGCTTTCTTGCACTACCTCCCGAGCAGCTAATAGCAGCCAAGGTAACCCCTCCTCCCAATCTGCAGAAAGTTCTGTGCAGTAAGCACGAAGCAAGGATTTTAAAGTTTGATGGAAACGTTCTAAAGCTCCCTGGCTCTGGGCGTGGAACACAGTAGACTTGTTGTGTTTAACTTTAAGCTGCTTGAGAACCTGAGCAAATAAATGGGAGGTAAAGTTAGACCCCTGATCTGACTGGATAATTTTCTTGTCACAGACCGGCTCATAGCCTGTGACAAAAATGAGGGGACACAAACAACAGGTATGGGCCAATCAACAAAGGTTCTTTATTGTAAATAAAACAGTTAACTTTAAACAAAGAAACAGGAATGAGATGTGACAATGTCATAATGTAAGGTGTATGTAAAGTGCAGGGTTGCATGAATCTGTGTGTGTAAACATGACTGAGTGGAAACTAAGTAAAACTACAAAGGAACAAACAACAGGATCATACCTGGAGGAGCAGAGAGAGAGAGAAATGTGGTTAGTGAAGCAGTTTAAATACCCTGAGCCCAGGTGACTCTAATCACTAACGACCCTCCTATGCCTGCAGAAGGAACCGCCCCTACAAGGCAGAGGAGGGGCCGTGAGCAGAGGAGGGGCCGTGACACCAGACACAAGCTAAGATAAATGGGTTGTCTTTATTAGATATTAAAACATAATTAAAATAGTGTCATCATGGAGAACTGAACTCTTTCTAGTCTTCCGAGCGACCAGGGAACTCCAGCTGCCCAACACCCAAGGGTCTTTAAACGATTGAAACGTGAATGACGGGCTTTCTCTATTTCCTCAGGACAGTGGTGAAGCCGAGAATCTCTGACTAAGAGGATCTTCAGGTGAGTGGCTCCGGCGCAACATAAGTGATGGACTTTCTCTATTTCCTCAGGACAGGGGTGAAGCCCAGGATACTTGCTCTGCTTCTTCAGGACAGCGGTGGAGTTCAAAATGAACAGGCTACAAGGGTCTTTAGGTAGGTAACTCGGAGCAGTGGGAATGACTGGTTTTCTCTGTTTCTTCGAATACAGTGATAGAACTCGGAATACCTGAGATGTAGGGTCTTTGGAACTACCAGGAAGCTCAGGAGGTGGCGGTCTTTGAGGTCAGGTGAGCT
This sequence comes from Hybognathus amarus, assembly GCA_030378365.1. NCBI lineage: Eukaryota > Metazoa > Chordata > Actinopteri > Cypriniformes > Leuciscidae > Hybognathus > Hybognathus amarus. The sequence continues at coordinate 164,698 of JAQIUQ010003151.1, read as the reverse complement.
CAAGGCGGCATACAGTGACTGTTTTTCTCTGTTTCTTCAATACAGTAGGTCCCCTTCAGGGACTACCGCTGTGTGTAATTGGCAGTGGGAACGCCCCCCAGCGTAACACGTCTGAAGCATGAATGAAATCAGTCAATGGAGAGATGGAGACGTCATGAGCGAGTGATGTCATCAACCAGGAAGCTGTAGATATACCCTAAATACACAAGCCGCCAGCTCTGTTATTCAGCAAGCTCTGTGTGTGTCTGAAATATTTCAATTGTTTGTATATCCTGTAGGAGTTATATGTATGTGTGTGTGTGTGTGTGTGTGTGTGTGTGTGTGTGTGTGTGTGTATATATATGGTATGGTTTATATGTGTGTGTGTGTGTGTGTGTGTGTGTGTAGCTAGCCGAGCCACTTTATTAGGTACACCTGTCCAACCTGTCGTTAACACTTAATTTCTAAGCAGCCAATCACATGGCGGCGACTCAGTGCATTTAGGCATGTAGACATGGTCAAGACAATCTCCTGCAGTTCAAACCGAGCATCAGTATGGGGAAGAAAGGTGATTTGAGTGACTTTGAACGTGGCATGATTGTTGGTGCCAGAAGGGCTGGTTCTGAGTATTTCAGAAACTGCTAATCGTACTGGGATTTTGCACGACACAACCATCTCTAGGGTTTGCAGGAGAATGGTCCGAAAAGAAAAAACATCTGCAGTGAGCGGCAGTTCTGTGGACGGAAGTGCCTTGTTGATGCCAGAGGTCAGAGGAGAATGGCCAGACTGGTTCGAGCTGATAGAAGGCAACAGTGACTCAAATAACCACCCGTTACAACCAAGGTGGGCAGAAGAGCATCTCTGAACGCACAGTACGTCGAACTTTGAGGCAGATGGGCTACAGCAGCAGAAGACCACACCAGGTGCCACTCCTTTCAGCTAAGAACAGGAAACTGAGGCTACAATTTGCACAAGCTCATCGAAATTGGACAATAGAAGATTGGAAAAGCGTTGCCTGGTCTGATGAGTCTCGAATTTCTGCTGCAACATTCGGATGGTAGGGTCAGAATTTGGCGTCTACAACATGAAAGCATGGATCCATCCTGCCTTGTATGGACGGTTCAGGCTGGTGGTGGTGGTGTCATGGTGTGGGGAATATTTTCTTGGCACTCTTTGGGCCCCTTGGTACCAATTGAGCATCGATTGCAACGCCACAGCCTACCTGAGTATTGTTGCTGACCATGTCCATCCCTTTATGACCACAATGTACCCAACTTCTGATGGCTACTTTCAGCAGGATAATGCGCCATGTCATAAAGCTGGAATCATCTCAGACTGGTTTCTTGAACATGACAATGAGTTCGCTGTACTCAAATGGCCTCCACAGTCACCAGATCGTCAATCCAATAGAGCATCTTTGGGATGTGGTGGAACGGGAGATTCGCATCATGGATGTGCAGCCGACAAATCTGCGGCAACTGTGTGATGCCATCATGTCAATATGGACCAAACTCCCTGAGGATGCTTCCAGCACCTTGTTGAATCTATGCCACGAAGAATTGAGGCAGTTCTGAAGGCAAAAGGGGTGCCAACCCGATTACTAGCATGGGTTACCTAAGTAAGGTGGCCAGTGAGCGCGCACACACACATATATATATATACATATATGTGTGTGTGTATCTGGGCAGAAGTCTCAGGCACATGAGTATTTTCACCTAGAAGAGAAATGGCTTCAGCAAGCCAGCTATTATATATATTTTGTCTGTAGTGTCTCAGTCAGGAAATATCAGTTTACATTTCCAACACTAATTAGTCAGTTAGTTAGTTCGTTGGTTAGTTCATGCGTTGGGTTGGTTCAGTTAGTCAGTTAGTTAGTTAAATGCCTTTATTGGATCACCCACAGGGGAAATTTGCCGTGTCCATACAAGGCATTTAGTGTGTGTTGATTACCAACAAGCATTCTGCACTCCCCACAGCACACATCAAAAAAGACACAGATAATAGCAGCAGATAATCACGGTAATAAAAGAGTGATAAAAAGAGTGACACAACAAACAACTACTATCATAGTACTAAACAATCTGAACTGAGCACTTCAAGACAGATCCATTTGCATAGCCTTATGGCGGCCGGAACAATGACCTCCTGGACCTCTAGTCCTGCAGCTCGTAGAGAGAGCCGTTACTGCGGCTGCTTGCTGGGCGCCATCGTGTCATGTGGTGGGTGGCTCCTGTTTCTGAGGGATTTCATTATGTCTCCTTATCCCTCCACCCATCGCCTAGAAGTCCACCTCTCCCCAACACTGACACACACTTCTTTCTGACCAAGTTTTGCAGTCGTCCCATCTATAGCTTCATACAGCTGCCCAGCACCCACCGCAAAGAGACATAGCCCTGGCCACCAATCAACTGATGAGAAAGAGGAACAGGGAGCATTCTCATTACAGACACTGAAAGGATTTTTAACTTCCTCAGAAAAAAGCTAGTCTGCTCTAGGCCCTTCCTGTGTGCTGCATTTACATGTGCTGACCAGTCCTATTTATCGTCCAGATGGACTCCCAGATATTTGTATGTCTTGACCCCCTCAATGTCCATTAATTGTAATAATCCATTAATTAATTGTGCCATTAATTGTAGTAATCAAGAGGAAATTTTGAATGCACAAGGATTCTGACAACAGCCAATGCTCCACATGGAAGTCGGATCTCACCATCATCGAGTGCATATGAAATTATATGAAGAAAACAGAAAAAACAGAGACTAAGACCAGAAACTGCAGCACATTTCCAAAGACGCTCGACAAAACCTGCTAAACTAAAAACTATAGTTTAGGCAGAAAAAAACTATAGGCAGAGCGGTGCCGCTTGTCTTGGGGTTCACAGATGGATCTCACCGGTGGCGTCTGCACGGGCCCACCCTGTGTCAGCTTTCTCTCGGCGGAGTCCAGTGCCTCTCACCCAGGTCTGGAAGCACGCACTGCGTGGTTACTTCTGCCCGGGTGGAGGCACATGATGAGATGTTGTGAATTGAGATTATCCAGTTCTGAGGAGCTGGATGTCGAAATTTTCATCAGAAGAAACTATTTTGTCACATTATACTGCAAATGAAGAGGGTTTGATGTATGATTTGATCTCAATACTGTTGAAAAGCTCAGTAATGGCCATCTGATAGACAGGAATCTAGAAATAAAAGCAAACTAGATGATAATCACATCCGATGGATTTTGCAGGAAATACGACCTCAGAGACTCACATAAAAATAGGAATACTGGCCTTCAGAGATAATAACAAAACCCAAAAAGTGGATCATTGTAATGTGTGATTACAACCCCTTCACACACAGGCAATACAAAATGATTAACATTTTTAGAAGAAAAGTTACATATGGCACCTTCAATTACAAGCTTTTGATTTGTTTGGTTGTGTACTTTACTTAAAAGATGAATACTTAAAGTTTGATAGATGTAATGTTCTCAGCAAATGTCACGTACTTCAGAAAATGTAACGAATAAAGAAAGGCTCTAACTAACTTCTTGCAACTGTTCATATTTTTCTCAGTCAGTAAAATTCATACTGTGACACTTCAACAGTTCGTTGTGGTGTCAGAGTCTGCTGTTTGTTGCAAATGAAGCAAACCTGTTCAGCCAAAGGAACACTTGACAAGAGATCCTATTCAGAAAACGTGCCTGTTTGATAGCTTTTTGGTACAGAATGGCTACTGGAGATGCAGCACGACCTTTGAAAAAGTGAGGCACTGGAGAGCACGATTCGATTTGAACTGCAAAATATATTTTCACCGATTTCAATGGGAGAAATTCCTACACATTGGCCCTCATTTGTCGAAAGTGCGTACACCAAATTTCCAGCGTACATCCTTCCTGTATCTTACCCAAAACCACAGTGCGTTTGAGATTATCGACAATATGGGCGATGGCGCAGCGCCACCGACTAAAACCGCTACACCACCAGCTCAGGGAGGTGGTGTATGCACCGATTTGAGTTAGTGAGGAAATGCGCAGAAAAATTCCTAATGTGCCACAAAACGCACTGACAAACTGAAAAGATCTATTATGACCCACTGAAGGAATAAACAGAAAAAACCAACAACAACAACATAGTAATTTATCATCTACAGTGTTTATTTTTTGTGTACGTGGACTTCGATGTTTGATTTGTGTTGACTTTACCAAAGCATTTGATTTACTGCAAAGCATTATGTCGCTTATTTCCTTTCAGTTGCTAGCACGACTTCACCCGACCACGCTTCAGGATTACCTCCTGGCAGGTGCGCACGGACTCGGTTCGGATATCGCCAAATGAAAGGCTTTCCATGACCAAAGAATCATTCAGACTGACAAAATAATAAAAAATACGTTGTTTCTTCTTTTAAATGATATTAATAATACAAATAATCAGTAACGAACATCCTCCTAAATAATAATTTAGGTGTCATTAATACAGGAATCATAATAATAATAAGAATTTTACAAATTGTCATGCGATTATTAATGTGAATGAAAAATGGTACTTTCACTTCGCATCATCATCATCACTATTATACATGTGGCAATTGATTAAAAGATTGAATGCTAATTTTCAAAAGGAGTGCTGTTATAAAATAATGCATCTGATGGTAGTTCAGCTCCAGGTGGAGAATTTCTCTTCTTCTTTGCCAATTCTACCTATGTGCCATGGCGCCTCCGAATTAGTGTAAGCTGGATTGCGATTTTTCACTTTTTTTTTTTAGTTGAAAAATAATATTGTAGTGTCCTCTTTGGTGCATGGACAGTATATCCCAAAGTTGCAGCGCTGAAAAGTTAGGTGAGCCAAAATATCATCTTTTAAAATCAAGAAGTTTAATGCCTAAAATAACTGAATGGGGACTCAGCGGGTTTTAGCATCATTAACCCACGATTCTTAACATCACCCTCCTTCAAATATGCAAAGAGGGCATGGCCATATTTCTGCAGCTCATCGGTGTGTTATGCACCGCAGCTGTAACTCTCTGTATCTTCAAGGTTCCCAGCAAGTATAGTTAAGTAAATGTTATCAATTTATGTTTGATTACTGTTCCTGAAGAATGACAATCGTAATTTGACTCTCTGTGCTGCATTTTTGGATAACTTACAAATTATCACAAACTGGATGATTTTTTTATATTATTTGCATGTATCATTTAAGACGTAGCCTTATGTTTAGTTTTATCAAATGCCAGCGCTGAGCTTTATAGCCACTTAGTTTCACTATTTTGTCTATGACATCACGTAGCATTGGACCTGGAATTATTATATGTTTACAGTAGAATTTATAAATGTATTTTCATGTATATATAGTTTATGACTATTTTTCGAATCGTGTTCAGAATCAGAACTAAATGCCAATGCTGATAGTATCACTATATTTATGACAGAGTTTGATGTATTGTATAAACAAACTATGCAATTAAAACAAAAAAAAATATAGCAAAATTAAACATTCAGAAGAATTTGTAAAGTAATGTGTGATTCTATTACTATCTTTTACATTGTAACTGTATGAGTTTAATTATCTTTTAATTGACACCATTATTTACATGTGACAAAGAACACGCCAGGAACACACATGCAACTTCACCCGTAAAGGTCATCAGCATTAGTCTCCAACAACACCAACACTATAATTAAGCCAATCACAACACGCCAACCAAGAAGTTCGCAATCTAAACCCATTGCCCTGTTTCTTAAGGAGTGTTCATAGAATAAGGAATTCAACCCTACGTTAGATAAAGAAGAATACCAGCTTACAATAAAGGTGACATTTATGGAAAATAAGCTTAAAAAAAAACAGGAATAAGTCTATCATATCGCCCATAAAGCGCAATTCCTGCAAAGAAAACCATAAACCACCCCCTTCGATAGTCCAGCAAATTGGATAAACGTTATTTAATTGATAACTCAACAGCTTATCCTGTAACAGCTAAAGAGTTAAAGATGGCACGGCATAATTTACAGAGTGATTTTCACACACAGATGCCAATATGTTCCCACCACAAGCTGACAGATAAGAACACTATTCATTTCAATTGAAATGAAAATGTATGAGTCATAATGAATTAAATCAAGTTTATTTGGCTGTTTTTTGTGCACCAATTGTATGGATTGTTGGACACCTGCAATTCACGCACACACTCTAGCTTTTGACACATAACTAACCATGGTGAAACCACCAGCAAAGAAGTAAGTGGCGAACAGAGCCCAAGGCTCTTGGCACTAACATGTCTAATGATTTGATTAATCCGCTTTTAAATCATTACCTTGATTAATTCATCCATGCCAGGTCTCTGTAGATATACAATTATTCTATGAAAGAAGTAATCATTTCACATCACAGGACACATCTTCATATTCAAGAGATCCAGCATCAACAATGTAACACTCTAGTATGGTGATAATATTTTTATTTCGAATGTTTAAAGAAGTACACTGGCGAAAAAGTGTTCTCTCACAAGGATGATCCCATGTTTATAAGCATAACATGTTACAGGCAATTGCATTGTTTCGGCATTTGTGAGCTGAAATTTGTTCCTGCAAGGGAAATTTCAGCCCCCCCCCCACAATATTCCCCCACGCAAACCAAGCAACAGCTATAATAAAACCCCACGGCCCTCAGTAGACTGTCAATTATCATTTCAGCAGACAAAGAGAAATTTCTCAGAATATTCAATGGCTATGATCGTGAGCCAAGTCTGAAGACATAGTCATCATACTGGTTGCTTTGGAATGTCATGCGTCCTGTTGCATGTTTTCCTTCTACAAGAGCATCTATGCCAAAGCCACTAGCTAATTAAAGATGAAACAATTACTGGCTTGTGAATTAGAGTCGCACTATGTTGAAACACTATGAATCAGATACTTTAATTGATTGTGTGGCATTTCCAGGGCCAAGAGCTGTGGAAACGGAGTGAGGATGATGGGCGAGTGCTAATGAGTGTCATCTGCATGCACACACCGGTCTTGAGTCCTGACAGAGGAGCTCCGGAAGGATAAAGGGAAGAGTGACGACAGTGAAGGGGAAAACAGGACCAGGACTGGGGACAAGTACCAAATTACATACACCTGTGTCTCTGTTGCAATAATGGGCATGAAGGGAGTGGATAAAAGCCTTGGAAATGGGAATCAAGGAGAGAGAGAAGCTGTGGACTCGTGTGTTTGCTGAATGCTCTGGAGAGCTGGCTGTGAACTAAGTTGGACTGAGTTTCCAGAGAGCGCAACTGTTGTTTGGATGTTTGAATTCTCGGAATAAACACACAAGTCTCAGCAAGCCGACCCTGTCTTCTTCCTTTCATACTCTGAACATTGTTCCAGCTGGTGCCAAACCAGTGAAGGAGGAAGAATGCTGCCAGCCATCATCCAGATCCCCATCAGGAGCTCTCTCTGTCCCTTGTTTGTGGACATCATTTCCAATCACTCAAAGGGACTCCACCAGGAGAACCCTCAGGTGATACTTGATATGAGTTGTGATTCCAACCCTCTCATCCAGGCATAGCACGAAGGACTGTAAGCTGTTGCGGAGCTTGCTGATCCGGGAGGTTCAAACGGCGGGAACTCCCCACGCCCACTCACATGTCCTTGGAATAAGATGGGATCACCAGGATTATCGCCGAGGCCTTTCCTGGACCTCTTTGAAAGAACTGGAGAGGCATCGTGGGTGATGCGCCTCATCCCATTACTGTCGGGGAAGTCCAAGAAAGCCGTCCAGCAGTTGCCAGTCCAGTCAAGTATATGAAGATCTGAAACGAGCCATCATACAGGGGGTCAGCCTTAGCCAAGAGCAGCAGTGTCAGCGCTTCCTGTCCTCAGAGATACTCCGGCTGGACCCAGAGCTCCGCTCAGGGGAATGGGGCCGGCCATTACTGGACACAGCATTCAGCTCCCGTTTCTCCACTCTCTTCACGTCAATCTCTTGACCTACTTTCTGCCACTTGGCGTTGCCAGCCTGTTGGCATTGCGGGGACCTGGGGCACTTTATAGACAGGTGTCCAGTTATGGAGGTGGGGAACGCTTAACCAGGTTCCGGATGTCCCGCAGACTGCCCTCAATCAAGCGGGTTGTACCAAATACCTGTGAGTGTAGGGGGTACCTAACAGGCTTTTGTGGATTGAGGCTGTTACCAAACCTCCATTCATCAAAGCCTGATTCAGCCTGGGGCATTGGATACAAGCTGCATGGTTCGGGTAAGGTGTGTGCACAGGAATGTGGTGAGATATCCCCTAATGTCTGTAGCCATACAATTTCAGGGTCAAAAACATAAGGTAGTAGTTTGTGCCTTAGACATCTGCTAATTTTAGGAAATCTGCTAATTAGCCAGATTTTAATCAGTTATTGGGGTGTTTAAATGTGGATGTCTCTAAAAACAGGTCTGTTCTATTGACAGTTTCTCCAACCAGCTTGACCGCCCTCCTATCCTTATTTTTCAATTATAAAAGACAGGCTGTATTGAGTGACCCAAGACGCTTAGTCAAAGCAGCACAATTGTTAGTCCCAAAAAGCTGTCCATTAATGCTTTCCAGGCGGCTCACAGTAATCCGATGGCCGGGCATTGAGGACAGGCCGCTACATTAAATTGTCTCAGTGCCCCGTACTTTCGCCGGGCATTCACGAAAATGTGTGTAGATGGTGCATGGCTTGTCGTTAATGTCAGCTGGTAAATCCACTGGCCATCTATGTTTGCAGAAATTGAAGGATACAATTTTGAATGGGCCCACCGTGGGTGCTGATGCAGACACACTGGCTGAGGATGCAACAAAGAATGCTGAAGGATATGCTGAACTGATCCAATTCCTTGATGACAAAAGTTTTTCCCTGGTCATGCGAGAGACTGCAGATGACGGGCGTGGAGCACTCAAGATCTTGCGGGACTATTATGCTGGAAAGGGATTGTGAGTCTCTACACAGAATTGACTTACATCTGGTTATTGTGTTAGCCTATGTAAGAATGGTCCTCTGATTTCTTGGAAGACCAAAAAGCAGCCAACTGTAGCATTATCAACATGTGAGACTAAGTACATGGCATTGGCTGCCACTATACAAGAGTGTTTGTTCTTGACACAATTGCTTAAACATCTTGATAATTATCAGTATGGTGTACCTATGATCTATGAAGACAATCAAGGTACAGTAGCATTCACAAAGAATCCTGTTAGCAGACAGAGATGTAAGCATATTGATATTAAATATCATTTTGTGAGATCAACTGTAAACAATGGTGAAGTGTTTTGGAGTATTGTCCAAAAGATCAGTAGGTTGCTGATATAATGACTAAACCAGCTACAAAAGTGAAGCTACTTACCTTATCCATGTTCTTGTTTGGGTTATAGCCAGGCCATGTAATTCAGTTGGTCTCCATGATGTTTCTTTGTTTTTGTTTTTCTCTTTGTGAATAATGTTTGAGCAAGTGGGGGTGTTAATTGATTGATTTGTTAATGAGTATCCTCCTAATTATTGTGGAATCCTCTCAGGTGTGTTTGTCATGTGTCCATGCCATGTGATGTTCTATTTAAAGGAGCTGTATGTAAGAAATTTATTTCAAATAATCATAAAATGGTACTGATATGTCAGTAGACATTAAGAAATCATGTTCATTTCAAATACTTATATGACTGACAACAGTAGTCCGGCCAGGATATTGTCATTTAAAAAGTGAAGTTGCAGCTCTCAACTGTCAGGTTGTGTTTTGGTCTGGTGCTCCACCCTCCACCGATCTACCAATCACGGAGTCAGTAGTGTTGCAGCATTCGGGTTGCCAGCTCTGCTCTAGTTACCACAGCTGCATCTACAAACGTGTGGGTTAAAAAAATGTTGAATCCTGCAGCCTATCTGGCAACCTCAGAGTCAAGGGGGAGGGATACGCCACTCTACAGTAATTTGAAACTGATTGCAGTACCAGATTTGGCCACATTCTTACATACAGCTCCTTTAAGCTGCACCTGTACCAATAAACAATTGATTGTGTGTTCTCACTGCAACCTGTGTGAAACATGTTTATTCTCTTTCTTAAGCCGGTATCTAGTCAAGCTCTGTTTAACAATTCAGAACGATCGGCACGTGGTCTTCGCTTTGCATTAGTCCTCATGGATTATGCAACGTGATACCCTGAGAAGGTTACACAAAATCATAAAAATGATTCCCACTGATCAAAGCACAGCGTTTATGTCTCAAACCTTACACAAACTGTACGCATTATTGGGCATTACGTCGATTGGACCAGCGTCTACCATCCACAAACAGACAGTCTAGTGGAACTATTTAATCGCACATTGAAAACCATGATTCGAAAGTTTGTCACAGGGTTTTCCCCTTCAAGCTTTTTTTTTACATACGTCAGCCCTGTGGGGTGCTGGACATATGTATATATATATATATATATATATATATATATATATATATATATATATATATATATATATATAATCCTTGCATTCTTTCTTGTGTGACACACCTGAATGAAAGGCTCATTATTATGCGGGTCATTGTATTCCACCTAATTATACATGAGGGGGTATATATATATATATATTCTTTTTTGTTTGGCAAGGCAATATGCGTGGAGGCGTGAAAGGCCCAACCCCCATATATATGTATATATATATATATATATATATATATATATATATATATATATATATATATATATATATATATATATATATAATATACTGTATATTCACATTTTTAAAACAATCTATTGTTTTATGTGAATGATTAGGCAGGATGATTTTCAGATCATTTTGAAGCAAAAACTCTAGGAGACAACATCCATTAGTCAAAAGTCTTGTGGAAAGACATATAGCTTGTGTTTTGTGGCCTTATTTCAGAAATTTTAATTTTTAGTTTTTCCAATAACCATTCATAAACAATATTCTCTCAAAAATACAAACATGTACATACATGTTTCTCACAAATTATTGTAGCCCTGTTTGTGCTAAATAGAGTATACTTTCACCTGTGCCATTAATATGTTTATAAGCAACTAAAAAAGCACAAATATAAGGGCATGTTGAAACATCTGAAGGACTTCAAAAACACCTTTGACCCCAGAGGGTTAACAGACGTTCCCTTGCTGCCAGATGGACTAATAAAGTAACCAGTCTCCTGTGACTGGCCTCTGATGTATTGCAAGTTGTCAACTCGGTACCCTGAAGCAGATGACTTCCAGGGATCAACCGAACTGGCTCCTTTAGTAACCTCCTTGGAGGATGTGATCCTCTCAATGTTGTAACGTCCCCGGGCGTACACTGAGATCTGAGCTTGATGTAAACCAGTGCGCCCTGAAGCACCAAGGGTGGCAGGGTTGGCAGAATGGTCCCCTGAGGGCACCAAGGAAAAAACGGCACCATATAATGAGGTGTAAAAATAGCCTCTTGAGACTGACTTCTATTGTAGGTTAAGTAATATTCCTGTCGTCCTGAAACGGCTTGCCGTCAGGGGATAACCGAACATACTTCTCCAATACCTCCTCAGAGGGAGTGAGTATCTCAGTTCTGCCACATTGTTGGGTAGAGACTGGACCACACTAACTGGAGACCACTGCACCCTGAAGCACCAGAGGTGGTGAGTTTGGCAGAATGGTCCCATTTAGAATGGACATCTAGACTTGTCAAAGCCAGACAGATATTCACCATTTAATTTCTCAAAATTAAATGTAGCCAAAAAAAAAAAACAACCAGCCAAGTGAATACAGTCTGGATAAAAGGCTGAATATATTGTATTAACATAGACATCTAACTTCTCAAAGCTGAATGACTATTACACTACTTAATTCCTCAGAATCAAATGCAACCAAAGATTAACCAGACTGTTACATTCACCAGCTATAGTGCCCTTGATTTCCACCAGAGGGCACTACTTCCATCTTGGTTATCTCAGTATGGACTATGTCTCCCATAACCCATTTCCAGGACTCATTGTCCATGATTGCTTCCACCTGTATGTCATTACTTTGTTTAGCTCACCCTTTAAAAGCCTGGTCAATACAGTCATTCATCGCTTAGTCTTATATGTGTATAACTGCATTTTTGTATCCTGTTGGTCCTGTGTCCTGGTTCTTTTGATTCTTGTTGCCTCTTGTTGCCTCTTGTTGCCTCCTCTGGATTTCTTGGTTTTCCTCAGCCCTGAACTCAATTATTATTTGGATTGCTTGTTTGTGTATGACCTTTGCCTGGATTTGGATTTACAAGATGTGGATTTCCATTTAATTTGAATAAATCCTTTTTCCATTTGGAGTGTTTGGATCCTCAACATTCGATGTCCCAGAGAAGTTCATGACACAGACAAGTAAACACAGTCTGAATGAAAGTCTGAATATAGTATATTAAAGGGCAACTCCACCCATTTGCATTAAGCTTTCCATTGTTAGAAACCCAGTTATACTATTGAAAGGTACATGCAACACTTTATCATTTTCCCCTGAGACGAGAGAAATCTGCTATTTACCTTTTTCACTTCCTCCAACAATGACGCAAAAGTCGTCATTTTACGTAATTGTTGGCGGAAGTGTAAGAGGGCGATTTCAGTAAAAAACTACAAGCCCAGAGTCCCCACCCTTTCAAACCCGCCAATAGGGGGTTGGAACCTATGCGCTAACAGACCTATCACAGATCAGTGCCAATGCGTTTGATTTCACTGGCAGAAACGTTTTGAAAATGTGGACGAAACTACTGAATACGCTGACGGATGCGTTATGGAGGATTAGGATTAACATTACACATCTTTTTGGACGCTAAGCTAGCAGGCTCTTGTTCTGTGGAGAAGCTGAGTAGTCAGGGGTTACCGTCCTCTTTTTCCTGGACATGTCCGGCCGTCGATGTCCGGGATTCAGCTTTTAATTTCTGAAGTTGCCATTCATTGTTTACATGTAAGTTACAGCTTTTGTTTCAATCTAACTCAATTCCTTATGATTGGTGAATCTGACTGTTGTGTTTACATGAACGCCAAACAAGTGATCGGTTGATGCGTTTTAACATTGCTAAGAAAATTCCTGCTCCTCCGTGAGAGATACAGAGACCGGTAACTTACGTCTTAGGTGCCGCTCATCGGTAATCACGCCACCGGCCTCGCGCCGTCTCCAGACAGCCGGCACTCATCCCGGTCGACACAGTAAACCTGGCTCGTCTCACGCCGTTTACATACAGCTCGCACTCGTTCCGCTTGCCACAGTAAACATGATGAATGACGACTGTAGAACGCAAAAGCCGAATCGCGGACATTTTGGGCGATCTCGAAACACATTTCGGACAGACTCATCACGGAGAATCAGTAGTAGACTGTTGTTTACATACTGCGAGGTTCAGCGGTAGGCGTGGCCTCCTCAGGCAGCGAAGCAAATGAATTCTGGGAGTTGATGTTTTTCATGCACATAAGCCAAAAATACATTTTCTGTCTTTTCTCAGTCTAGAAAGCTCCAAATTAAAAAATAATTTCACATTTCTTCTACATAAATGACCCATTTTAAATACACATTCATCTTTCCAGAGGTGGAATTGCCCTTTAATACAGGCATCCAACTTATCAAAGTCAGATGAAAATTTATCATTTATTTCCTCAAAATGTAATGCAGCCAAAGACCTACCAAACACTTAAAGGGTTAATTCACCCAAAAATGAAAATAAAGTCATTAATTACTCACCCCCATGCTATACCATGGTTGCTATACCAACCCCTTGCCATGGTTGCTATACCAACCCCTTAAGACCTTCGTTCATCTTCGGAACACAAATGAAGATATTTTTGATTAAATTTGAGAGGTGGATCACTGCTACATAGGCTCCTAAGGGATTGAAAGTTGACAGCCCAGAAAGTCATTGAAGAAAATGTTTAAATATTCTATGTGACTACAGTGGCTCAACTATACGTTTATAAGAGCGGCGAGAATACTTTTTGTGCGGAAATAAAACAAAAATAATGACTTTATTCGACTATTCATTTTCTTCCTTCTGAAGTGATCAGAATCAGAATTTTGCCCTAACCCACTGAACTCGCCCTATCCCAGGTTGGGATAGGAATAATTAGAAGTAAGGAGATGGAGTGGTGGAGAGATGCTGAGAAACTGTCATAGAACAAACGTAAGACTGCTGTGTACATCTTGTCTTGTTAATTGAGTTGATGAACTGAATGTGCTCATCCTGTGTTGTTTAGGTTAATTATCTGAACGTGTTCCTCCTGAACTTTGCTAATAATACTTAATTTCATGATTTCACACTTACAAATAATTAAATATAGTAAAGGTTATGCACCGTGATGGGAGCAGCTCAGTGTTGGATGGGTGAGCCCTACCGCCCGATGGACGGGGAAACGAGGCTCGAAACGCCTCTGCGGGAAGGCCCATAGCTTCTTAGAGGAGCAGCTCATGGCATCGGATGGGTGGATCTTACTGGCTGACGGGTGCATTATTTGAGCCACTCGACCGGGAGGACGGGGTGCAGTGTTATTCAAAACAACTGACCAGGTCCTACTGGTGGTGGAATTTGAAAACCCGGCTGGGAGAGCTCTCACAGTGTATGATGGGAGTTCAATACTCACAGCATCGGATGCATAAGTCTCGCTGGCAGTCGGATAGAGATTGTTTGATTCTTCCCCATCCATTCTTCTTGTAGACGGAAGAGTGATTTCTCTGTTTGCGCAGTTCCGGATTAGTGGGTGTGGCTTGCGGAGCTGTGCAATGTGGTGCATTGTGGGAGTTGTTGTCTTACATACAAATGCGCCCCTCGGATTTTCTCAGTCAAGAGGGCACTAAATTCAAAAATTATTTTACGTTTCGACTACATATATCCATTTTTAATAAAGATTAATGTTGAAATGGGTGAAATGCTCCTTTAAATCATTATAGTCCTTCACGTCTATCGCAATGTCAAAGTTACGACCAGTTGATAATATCAAAATCGACTGTTGAAGGTAGATCCTTTTGCTATTTAGCACCAACATTTTGGAACAGTCTTCCTACCTTTGTCCAGAAAGCAGACACACTCTGTCAGTTCCAAGCTAGGCTAAAACCTCATCTCTTTCACATAATACATTATCGACTTCTACAATTCAATGTTAGGCTGCATAGATTAGGTCAGCTGGAACTGTGAATACTTCCCGTAGCCCTCAAACTGTATTCATTTTATAGCCCTTAATCCTGTAATGTGAACAAATGTGGGCACAGAGGACTCAGGTGTGATCCTAATTTTTATTTATTATAAATGTTACATCACTGTCTTCGATACATTTTTTTCTATCCGTTTATGGTGTTTTTTACATTTTATTTTGGGGGTATTTTTGAATTTATTTACTTCAGTACCACATTTTCTATGTAAATTATGCTTATTTTTTATTTATTTATTTTTTATTCTTTTTTTAACTACATTAAAATATCATTCCAATAAGTTCTTAGAGCTAAAACCTAAATATGAAGTGACTTTGCTGTCACATGGTGTCTTATTTCGGCTTATTTTACAATAAGTTAAATTACAAGTTTAACTTTAAAATGTTTTTTTTTTTTTATTACAAGCTCTAAATTACAGTTTTTCCCATTCAATTCTATGGGTGCCCATTTTTGACCCACATAAAAGATTAAGGAGTTTTTTTTTCACCCACTTAACATTGTAGAATTGACTCAAAAAAAAAAAAAAAAAATGTGTGTGTTCAGGAGGCAAACTTAGGAAAAGTAGCCAAGTCTTGTACTGCTCAGATCAAGGGAAGTATTTTTTTTTTAAATAAATCAAAACTATTTTGCCCACATTTGTCCAGAATACGGTTTTAGGGTTAAAAGCCTGATGTACTCGTTAAATCATAAGAAAAATGACATCTACGGTAATTTTAGTGTGTTTTTTCATCCCAAGGTTTCCCCGCAGCCTGCCACATCCAGGCCATTTCCAGATCTGACGAAGGACCTTTGCCTTGACACAATGACAATGCAGTGCTGAAGTGCCAACTAGCCTCTCCCTATAGAGGATCCTTATTCCACTCTACAGATAAAGTGTTGTGGAGATTAGGGTTCTCGTACCAGCCCCGAAGTGCTGCTGAGGGACTAAGACTTGCCCCGAAGTGCTGCAGAGGGACTAAGACTTGATGTTGCTCTATAAGACTTATTTAGTTATACGCATATACTTCAAGATAATGAGAGGGCTGAATTTTATGACATTTGAGGAATTTGGTAAAACACCTTTACGTTTACAGCATCGTCAAGAGAATCCTCCAATTAAGGAAGTTATAGTTCTCCCCAGAAGTGGCAGTTATGGTGGCAGCATCACCAGAGGCGGTTATGCCCATACCACCTCAACCTCGAAAGCGCAGGAGGAGGAAAGCTCATGTTGCTTCCTCTGATCTGGTGGTCCAAGAGGACCCGACTACAGGGGTCTCAAGACCGGTGCTACAGATCGAGGACCCGACTTCGGGGTCTCAGAGTCTGGTGGTCCGGGAGGACCCGGCTATGGGGGTCTCATGTCCAGTGGTCCGGGAGGACCCGACATCGGGGGTCTCAGGTCCAGTGGTTCAGGAGGACCCGACATCGGGGGTCTCAGGTCCAGTGGTTCGGGAGGACCCAAGAACTTCAGGAGTCTCAGGTCCGATGGCTCTTGGGAGGACCCGACTTCAGAGGTTTCGGTGATCTCAGGTCAGGTGGTCCGGGAGGACCTGACTTCCAGTTGTCCCAGAGCTGTCCACTCTCTCTGTCATGCCCCCATGGTTCGTTGTTTATGTCCTGTGCTGGTTCGTTGTCTACGTTCCCTCGTGTTTCCAGTTTTGCCAGATACCTTCTTGTTTTCCCCTATGGGGAGTTTTTGTTTGTAGTCTTTATATATTTTCTATCATTAATAAATGTTCACTTCCTTGCTCTTGAGTCCTCGCTCCATTTCTACAACCCAAAACGTGACACAAATCTTAAGGATGATTTAAGAGAAGTACCAAAGCATCTGAGAAAAACTGTAAAAAAGGGAAGAACACCATCAAAACGAGGAGGATGAGAGTTAAAGCCACACTGTTAAAGGATCTGAAATAGGTACTGTATCATTTTCTTGATACTTGAAAAAATGGGGACTCCTGGAGCCTGATTCGAGGAGGTACGCAGCACATCACATGTTATGAAGATCATGAAGTTTCTGACGTACCGACGAGGACATGAAAGGATATAGGATCTAGAAAAAGAAAAAAAATCTAATGAGGCCAGTTGTTCAAAACATTTAATCTGGATCAAAATGTAATGTGTGTGGAAATCCCATTTTTTCCTATCCAGGATCAGGTAATCTGTCTTTTTCAAAGCAACATTGGACTGGATCACCCTGATCCAGATACACAGTTTTCAAGATTACTAAATACGGATTACCAGTGCTCTAAATGGGACAACATATCACAATGTGGGCTACCAGCTATGTAAAGAACAGGTAGTAGAGCCAACATGGGGTCACTGTAAGTGTTTCTTATTTTGAAACAAAACAAAACGGACAAGAAAATTTGTATTTTATTTTTACTTTACTGAATAGCTTAATTGTTAGCCTATGTCTACTTTATCACTGTTACAACGGTTACACAAGTCAAGTGCAAAATATAAATAAAAGTATATACACTACATGATACAAATGTATTTTTTTTTTACAAATTTTACAGTTTTACTACATTTTCTTCCTGAAATCCACCTTGAAATCCTACCCCATGTTGGGATCAGGATAATCCTGTTTTTGTTTTTTGTATCCCACTGACAAGTTTTGAACAACACAAACTGAAGGTTTGATCCAGATTAAAACTAGGATTGGATTGTCAGATCTAATCTGATTTCAGATTCCTTATTTCCCTTTTGGACAACCCATTTTCAAGATTTGATCCAATCCGATCAGCTTACCATTGAACAACTGGCCCATTATGATTAAACCAGGAATTATTATTATTGAGTCAGTCTTAATGTCGGTCTTAATCAGTCTTAATGAGTTCTCCACCAGGCTACTGTCAAAAGCACTAACCCCATCTGATTGGTCATGGCGGTGATATAAATGTTACTCAGAAAACAGGACACAGGTTTAATTCAATTGAAGTTCTTGTGCTAAATGTTACACTCTCAAATATAAGGAAAAAAAATCCCTATCTTGCTTTGAAAACCTTGTATAGACCTCCAGGCTCTATTGAATCCTAAAGGAGTCTGTTGATTTTCTCTGAGATCTATTTGTCACCGTCGATAAAACATTAATTGTGGGAGATTTTAAGCATGATATCTAGAGCGCAAATGAAAACAAGCAAGATGTCTTTAGAATTTTGTGGAAAGACAACACTTCCCACTATAAAAAGTCTCTAAAAGCAGCCAGACAGCTGCTTTTATAGCTTCTGAGAAAGACAGCAGCAGTTAATAATAGGCTGCTGTCATCTATGCATGGATCTATACAACGTTTGGAAAATGTTTGAAACGCTAGTAGTGTGGACAGAGATCATTTTTTATACAAATAACATATCCGGATTAATATAGTTTAATTTAATTAGTCCAGGCACATTTTTTGCTGCTGTATGTTAAATTTGGGGTGTATTTTTCTGCCCACAAGCCCCCTAAAATGTCAACCCTGGATTAAAGCCATTTAGAGACCAGAATATCATAAAGAGTTCAAAGATTGGCCAGTACGCAACCACCTAGTAACAACCCCCAAAAATTGCAAAGCGATGACACTTACAATACTGTAGTTGTCACAGTCTTTGTCTGCACCTTTTTGTCTGCGTCATCTTCACTACAGTTCCCAGGATCCTCTTGTCTCCACACCTGAACTCACTCCCTCAATCAACCACCTGTACATCGTTTTCATCATCTGTGTCACCTGTCTTCACCTTGTTATGTTTGATTCTTGCTTGTATTTAGTTCTCTCTGTTTCAGTCTGTGATTGTTGGTCGACGTAGATGTTATCCTGAGTTTAGTGAGTGTTTCTGCCTGTATTCCTACCTGTACCCGTGGATAATAGAATTTGCATTAGAGCATTTACCTTGTCTGTCTTCATCTGCCTACACTCTACACCAAACCGTGACAGATCGACCGACCAAACAAGAGATGGATAAAGTGGGGTTAACGTTGTGTTCTATCTACCAAGATGGCTGTAAGATTGAATCTTACATGGAGGACTTCATTAAGTTTAGCCATTAAACCTCCCTGACCGAGCAGCTGGTGATGGACCTATTTTGGAGTGGTTTGGATCCACGCTTGCATGCACTGATTCCTCCCAGACCATCGAATGGTATCTCGAGGTGATCTTAAGATGGTTTGGCTCCCCGTTCATGGTCAGTACAGCCCGTTCTGATCCCTCTTCACTGCTGGTTCCGTCCAGCCCTGCAGAGCCTGAGCCCTTCTCACCGCTGGTTCCGTCCAGCCCTGCCAAGCCTGAGCCCTCCTCTCCACTGGTTCCATCCAGCCCCACCGAGACCACTTCACCGCTGTGTCCATCCGTCCAGCTCCGCCGAGGCTGAGCCCTCCTCGCCGCTGGTTCCGTCCAGCCCTGCCGAGCCTGAGCCTTCCTCACCGCTGGTTCCGTCCAGCCCTGCCGATGCCTGAGTTTTCCTCACCGCTGGTTCCGTCCAGCCCTGCCGAGCCTGAGCCCTCTTCACCGCTGGTTCCGTCCAGCCCTGCCGAGACTACTTTACCGCTGGTTCCGTCCAGCCCCGCCGCTGTATAGCGGCTGTATATGTGTTCAGTGTGAATGCAGCAAAAACACAACACATAAAATGGGAAAGAGCTTTGCGATTGACTGTACAACTAGATTTGACAAAAAATTGGAGGTATATTTTTACAGACTGCTATAGAAAGAGGAGCAAATGGATCGCTGCAATTCACAGAAACAACTGGAGTGGACTCCAGTCAGCGAAAGGTGGATTTGCAGTTTTCATTTTGTGTCAATATGCTGAATTTAGCTGTAAACCCATACCCATATATTTTGTATTGTTATTAGTGCTGGGCAACGATTACATTTTTTAATCACAATTAATCGCATGAATTTCTTGTGATTAATCGCGATTAATCACATTGTTACGCAGAAAATTGAATAATGAATTCTAAAGTAATGTATTGCACACTTTTGATTTAAATGTACTGCTATATAAACAAAAGTGCAATAACATGTGGTTTGCAAAAACTTTAAACAAATAAGGTGCTTTATACCAGCAGAATTCTCTTTTACACAGTAGCAATAAAATATTTATTGTAAATCTCAACTTAAACATTAATGTAATCAAATCAAATATTAAAACAAAGCTATTTGGCACAGGGGATTACCTTTTATCTAGTTTTCTTTTTCCTTTTTTTCTCAACAGGTATCTTTTATCAGGGAGCAGCAGAAACAGTCAATGTAGTCAGAGGTCATGACCACTACAGATATAAGTCGACCAACATTACTTCTCTGATAGTAGCTTAGGTTTGGTCATGCCATGGTTTCCCACGTACTCTAAGATTAGGCTACATTAAACAGAGGTAAAGCCCAATATAATTCTGCATTGAACTTACGCCGTAGGCTGTGTGTAGCGCGCGTATCCTGACGTGCACCTCTCCAAAAATGTAACAACGCGTCAGATACGCGTACCTCAAGCGCTAGAATCGCTCCCCGGGTTTCACATGCTCCCATAATTGTGCGTCAACGCGGACAACGACGCAGAAGTGTGAATGAAAACCAAAGAGGCTCCTGCGTAGATCTGACGCAGAAATATAAATCAGCATTTAAGTGGTCGAGCACAAGGTGCAGCGACAAGTGGGTGCGTTCCTGTGAAACTGTTGCGGTCAAGCTCGCCTCACGCACGCGCCCGCCCGTTGCCGACGTTGAATTGTCTAATGTCTATAACTTTTTGTAAACGACGCACAGTCAGCACAAATCATTGGAAGAGAGACTGATCCTCGGTTCGCTGTTTGTGAGTTTCCAGAATCTAAATAGTTATCAGGACATCAACAGAAGGGAATTCACATGGGAATTCACAATTCAACTAACGCAAGCCTATCAGGTAAAGTTATGTATAATTTTAATTTAAGTTAAAAGGTTACAGCTGCGTAGCGCACAGAAGCCGTTGGTTACTATCCGCACCTGTCATTCACTCGTCTCGCGGAGCGCTGTCTCCCTTTCTATTCACCTGAGAGAACCTGCTAAAGCGCTTACTGCTTTTATTTGCTGGCTGACCAACATCCCACCCTCCTGTGATCCATGGTTTGACTGTAGGCCTGTTATTCAGAGCCAGTGAGCAACGGACTTTAAAAAAAATATATATATAAAAAAATGGCGTAAATGTGCGTTAAAAAAATTATCGGCATTAATTAATAAGATGCGTTAACGCAATAATAACGCGTTAATGTGCCCAGCCCTAATTGTTATATATATATATATATATATATATATATTAACAACTCATCAATTAAATATTTATCATTCCATTTTCTGCATTATTGGATTTTTTTTTTTTAAATAAACACTGACTAAAAAAAACTATAAAGTTTTAGGGCTGGACGATATGATGATATATAGGCCAGGGGTTCTCAACTCCAGTCCTCGCGACTCACTGCTCTGCATATTGTGTACATCTCCCTTATCTAACACACCTAATTCAGATCCTCAGCTCGTTAGGATAGAGCTCTATGGCTATCCTAACGAGCTGAGGATGTGAATCAGGTGTGTTAGATAAGGAGAGATACACAATATGCAGAGCAGTGGGTCGATGAGGACTGGAGTTGAGAACCCCTGATATAGGCTATATATACACTGATAAGTGATCACCCGTATTTAGACCAATATTGTATTTATATAAAGCGTTCACAGGCAAATTTGCTTTACGTTTAGGTCTATATTGCTTTTATTTACCCGGTGTCGAAATCAGGCAAACATAAATGTCAGGCAACACGATTCCTGGCTGCATGTCAATAATATCCATGGATCACTGGATCTTTAGTATTTTGTAAGGAACACTATATTGAGTCCAACATTTAATTTAAATTGATAAAATTGTTCGTTTTAGTCGCATTTTCCCCTATTAAATCCAGTCACGCAGCAGATCTTTTGCCACTCGGTCAGGCTGAGGGGGGTTGTTCCGGCGGGAAAGTCATGTGTATGCATTCCCTCTATTTAGTTCTCTCTGTTTCAGTCTGTGATTGTTGGTTTATGTAGATGTTACCCTGAGTTTAGTGAGTATTTCTGCCTGTATTCCTGCCTGTACCTGTTTGCTGTTTTGATTTATTAAGTAAAGTAATTGCAATGGAGCATTTACCTCGTCTGTCTTCATCTGCCTACACTCCACACCAAACCATGACAGTAGTATTGTGGCAGTAAGTTTTACATGGCCAGGAACAACTCACATTTTCTTCCAAAAATGTAAAAATTTTGTTATTTTTGCCACTCTGTTTGGTGCCGCTACTGACACAGAAATGAGACACTTCAACCTTTAAGCAACTAAATCAATGAAAGCAGACATACAGTGGCATATAAAGTCATTTTTTATGAAAAATCCAGCGACAACCACCAGCAGAGAGAGTAGCGAAAGGGGATGAATCTTAAATTGCAGGTTCTGTCCATCAGCTGTTGTGCTATAAACTCAGAGGACAGCCAGAAGAAGCCTTACTTATGTGGCTCCTACCTGGGCTGCTAATTTCAGCTGATAGGTGACAGCGTGTCACTCTGGTCCACATCCAGCACACACCTGTGCTCTAAACCTGCTATCTGTATTGACGGGGTGCTATTGCTGTGGCTTAGAGCAGCCCTGGTTTATAAACCAGACTATTATAGAGAAAAATTGTGGATTGTTTAAATAGAGTTTAAACAATCCACAAAGAACTCTGAAAAACAATGGAAGGGTGAAGAACAGACCTGGAGAGGATGTTAAGAGACCAGCTCACCCCAGCGCACAGTCATGCTCCACAAACCTAAAATCAGCGGGCTATGTCCGTCCTTTAAACCAG
The DNA here is from genome assembly GCA_030378365.1 of Hybognathus amarus. Taxonomy (NCBI): domain Eukaryota; kingdom Metazoa; phylum Chordata; class Actinopteri; order Cypriniformes; family Leuciscidae; genus Hybognathus; species Hybognathus amarus. The sequence continues at coordinate 141,819 of JAQIUQ010003151.1, read as the reverse complement.
GCGGCACGCCAAACAGTTGCTATCAGCTTTTGTACCGCTACTGTCAATCAGTGTCATTCTAGATCAACAATGCAGAACCCCTCCATACCTCCGAACCCTTTCCTGGGCAGAATTCCCCACAAACACTCTACACATTTATTTATTTCTTTAATAGTGGCTGCAGATCAATAAAACTATTCTTTTCTGCAGCAACATCAGGTTCCCATATCAGAAAGAGTTGCCTGCCAGAGAAGACCATGAGTGGCATGTGGGTGAGAAAAAAAAAGAGTGAAACAGAGAAATGTAGAAAGAACCAAAGAAAAGCTTTTTTAAAGAAAGGCCAAAAAACTACAGTGCATTAATACAATTTGGTGCTCATTCTGAAGTTTGGATATTTCTGAATGTTGCTTCTTTAAACTTTTTTTGAAGTCTTCTAAAATAATTGTTTTATGTTCATTATTTTTTACAGTTTTGCTAAAAAGCATGTAATAGGCTTGCTTAGATGCTTCTATTGTGAATACTTACCTGATTGAGTGTGACAAAAATCGGGTGTTCAGAAACCTGTATTTTCACCCCTGGGCAATAACAGTCTATCAAATGATTGTAGTTTCAAAATGTTCATTGTCTTTATTTTTTTAAATCTATGTTTTATTCACTTGGACTGAGATGGACTTCATCCTCAAATGGACTTCACCTACGATTGGGTCTCTGTGATTCTTGCTGATGCGTGGAGATGGTGTGTTTCGCTCTGCTGTTTGCTGTGGTCTTTCATCCGAGCCTACCGAATTCCACCTGCCTGCCTGAAGGTTGTTTGTCGCATGGTTGCTGCGGACAAAGCGTCCTTGATGGGAGGATTTTGTGGTTCGTCGTCAGGTGTTCCTGTTCTCCATTTGGGATCCAGGTGTTTGAACGCATTCAGGCTGAATGGCATTCAAGATGCAGTTTGAAGCGCAGGTTGCTAGTTGCTAGTAATTTCAATTAAATATAATATAGTTTAATTGAATTTGGTTGTATATTGAATTGGGGGGGAGGGGGTATTTCTGTTTTGGTTCGTTTGTATTTCTGTTCATTCTCTCCCAAGCCCCCCAATTTTAACCCTGGATTAAAGCCATTTGCATCTCGAATGTCATTCTGATGCAGGGTTTGTAGTTGTACTCACTTCATGAGGGACTACTCTCCGTTCTTAATTTTACTTTGCTGCTCATTCTGTATAGACCGTTTTGGTCAGATATTTGTATATTTTTTATTCCACTCGATGCATCTGCTTTTATTATATTATATTATTCCTTGTAGTTGTCCTTTTTTGGATTTATGTTTAGTAATTATAAAGTGTTTAGACTTGGGAAAAGCACTATATAAATCAAACATTGTTTGTTATAATTACATTGGACTTATTATGTACATATTTGTTTACACACACACACACACACACACACACACACACAACACACACACACACACACACACACACACACACACACACACACACACACACACACACACACACACACACACACACACACACACACACACACACACACACACACACACACACACACACACACACACACACACACACACACACACACACACACACACACACACACACACACACACACACACACACACACACACACACACACACACACACACACATATATATATAAAGGTGTCATTGTACAGTACTATGAATTTCAATATACTATACTTATTATAGTACTTACTATAGGGTTAGGATAAGATTAGGTTGAGGGTTAGTTTCATGTAATTATACTATTATTACTATGATAAGTACATGTAACATATGTAACAAGCGAAAAAAAAACTATCTGCATGTAATTACATCTGTAGTTACAATGTTGACCCCTACACTCTTAAAAATAAAGCTTCTTTATTGGCATCGAGGGTTCCATGAGAAACATTAAACTTTTTTTTTCAATTTAATTGTACAAAAGGTTCTTTATAGCGGAAAAAAAAGTTCCTTTCAATTTTTTAAATGCTAGAAAAACATGGTTCTTTTCAGAACTGTTCACTGAAGCCCCTTTTCCACCAAAGCATTTTGAGAGCCGGTTCGGGAGCCGGTGCCTGCGCGCGAACCAGTTCTTTGTGTTTCGACAGGCAAGGAACCGGTTCTCGGCCAGGAGAACTGGTTCCAAAGCGGCACCAACTCTTTGCTGGACTAGAACCGTTCTTTTACCACGTCATGCTTACGTCGGGGGCTGGGGGCGGGTTTAGATGTGTTCTAAACATCTTTTCTGACCATAATAAAGGATCGCAAAGCCAAGAGAAACATTTGCAGAAACACGACGGAGTCCGCCTTTGTAATTGTTATGCTTGAAGTTAACGCAAGCGTTTCTATTTTTTTTTATTTATTTTTATATTAAGACATTATAGACACAAGACAGGGGTACATAACTTATCAGAAAAGATTACATATCAAACGAAAATATTAAAAGACTTACACATTTCGATTGTTTTTTAAAGCCTTCTTGATACACGAGTTAGAGATAATCCCAAAGTAATGTTGTACTTGCAAGACGTATGGCGACGTAAACAGTGACGTGACGACGTCGTTCCCTGGGCGCTCTAGTCAGTGGAAAAACAAACAGGTTCTGAAGCGGTTCGCAAGTTGAACCAACTCCGAACCAACTTTGAACCAGCACCAGTTCCGAACCAGTTCTTTTTTGGTGGAAAAGGGGTAAGTAAGGTTCTTTCGGAACCAAAAATGGTTCTTCAATGAAATCAGCAGTGAAAATCCTTGGAACCTTTATTTTTAAGAGTGTTAACCCACCCTAAACCTAACCATACAAAACCTTACCTATATTCCACCTCAATAGCAGCAAAAGTGTTATGCTGTAAGAATGGCTGGAGGCAAGCTGGTAAGGACCCAAAAGCAAACTTTAATATAACTTAGTCAAAACTCAAAACACAAAACAAATGCATGGCAAGGCATGAAACTTCAACAGGAACTACAACGACAGGCAACCTGGACAAGAAACATACAATACTAGACAAAGACACAGGGCAAACAAGAGGGCTTAAATACACTGACTAATTACAAGACAAGGAACACCTGTGAACAATGACCTGACAATTAACAAATGACAAGACACATGGCAGGACCACATGACAAAGAGGGAATCACGTGATAGACAAGAACAAGGAACAGACACAAAACCCACACTGTGACATAGCCCCTCCCCTATGTGCGGCTCCGACGCCCATAGTGTAACACCAAAACAACAACACAAAAAAAGGGGGAGGGGGAGGTCAAGTCTGTGCAGGGGACTGGGACCAGGGCATTGCAAGAGGCGCGCAGGCAACCGGGGCGAGCAGGAACTGCAGATGGCCAGGGCGGTGGAGACTCCCTCGGGCGACACCGGCTCGGGAACAGCAGACACTGGCTTGGGAACAGCAGACACCGGATTGGGAACAGCAGACACCGGCTCAGGGAACAACAGACACAGACACTGGCTCGGGAACAGCAGGACACAGACACTGGCTCGGGAACAGTAAGACACAGACACTGGCTCGGGAGCAGCAGAACACAGACACTGGCTTCGGGAGCAGCAGACAACAGACACTGGCTCGGGAGCAGCAGACACAGACACTGGCTCCGGAGCAGACGACACAGACACTGGCTCGGGAGCAGACAACACAGACACTGGCTCGGGAGCAGACGACACAGACACTGGCTCGGAGACAGACGGACACAGACACTGGCTTGGGAGCAGACGACACACACACACTGGCTTGGGAACAGACACCAGCTCAGGAACAGACCCTGGCTCGATGCGGCCATCTTTTCCGAAGACACTGGTTCGGAGGTGGTGATGTGAAAAGTCTCTGGATTGGCAGAAGTAATGTGAACAGTCTCTGAATCGGCCATCTTGTCCATAGACACTGGCTCGAGAGCGGCCATATTGTCCCTTGACACTGGCTCGGAGGCGGCCATCTTGTCCTTAGACACTGGCTTGGAGGCGGCCATCTTGTCCTTAGACATTGGCTTGTCGGAAGAGAGTGAAGCGTCTCTGGCTCGCAGAAGTGACATGAAGCGTGTTCTGGCTCGGCAGAAGTGACGTGAAGCGTCTCTGGCTCGGCAGAAGTGACGTGAAGCATCTCTGGCTCGGTAGAAGTGACGTGAAGCATCTCTGGCTCGGCAGAAGTGACGTGAAGCATTTTTTTGCAATAAGATGGGCATGTCTAATATATTTCTTATGTAGTGTTAATTATTATTATTATTATTATTATTATTATGTTCACTTTTAAAGATTTCTATCTTAAATCAGAATGACCAGCCTGTCAGGGTAAAGACCCCAATTGACACATGGCTCAAAGAGAGAAAGGGAGGCAGAAACAGCTGAAATGAAGGAGGACAGAAAAATGGGACCCAGCAAAGAAAGATGGGACAGAAAGACAGAAAGCAAAGAAAGACAGAGAGTTGTTGCACACTGCATTGTCTAACCTCTCTCCCAGCGCATGTAGCAGCAGTGACACCATGTCATTATAGAACACCGCAGGCTTCTGCTTCCAGAGAGAGAGAGAGAGAGAGAGAGAGAGAGAGAGAGAGAGAGAGAGAGAGAGAGAGACGGAGGCCAGCATGACAAACACAGACTCGTGCAACTGTTTACTGTAAGTTTAATGATCATAACCGTGACTGGCAGTCATAATAATAACTAGGGCATCACTTATGATCTTTGACGCCTCTCATTACTGTGGCTGGCAGGGTGAAGTTTGAACTCGCAGGCGATGTGAACACTTTTAAGCCTGATCCCTGATCAACATCAAGAACGTCATTAATGTGCATAAAATATTTAATTGCTGTACCTTGTAATGAACTGTATTTAAAATGCACGTAGTTTACATATGTTTCCTCTGTAGAGTAATACTTAAGCAATACAGGTATGTTAAATATATGACAATTGCTTTGATTATTGTTCAAAAGAGTTTTATACAATTATTAGCTTAAAATGAAAATGTCATGATGACATCATTGCTTCTGCTTAGATTGTGAACATTTCTGTTCTTACAAGATTTCAAATGAAGTTTTATTTACACTCTAAAAAAAATGGTGCTAAATAGCACTAAAAGTGGTTCATTGGCTCGTAATCATAGGGAACCATTTTAAGTGCCATATAGCACTTACCTTCATATGGTGCTATGTAGAACCATAAGAGGTTCCATAGAGCATGTTAACCACCCCAGAGAACCCACTGAAGAACCCCTGAAGAACCAAACTGGATTTAGTGGTGCTATATGAGCACCATGACCACCGCAAAGAAGCCCCTGAAGAACCTTTTTTTTTAGAGTGTAACTACTGTTCGGGAGGAGCACGTCAGATAATTGGACACGAGTGGACAGCAATCAGCAGTCAATGATAAGAGGGTACAAATCAGACTCAGCAGTCTTACCTCGATCCATTGACTATTTGCAGCATTTGGCCACGTCCGAATCTAGCTCTTCCCGTTTCGATAAAGACATTTTCGTCCTTCGGAATCTTTGCCGCAACCCGGTATCATCTCGTGGGCATCAGGCCAAACAAACTGGTCCTCGCCACCGCGGGCGAAACATCCGCAATCTACTTCCGTGTATTTCTTTAAACCGGACCGTTCAATAATTCCTGCCATAGAGACAAGGCAATGCTGCTCTCTTAACGCAAAGGAACGGACCTTCCTCCAGCATCAAGCCGCCGCAACAGGCCGTAAGTTAAGCCACGCTGCAGATTTATTCCCGGCTGATCCACACTCTCAACATCTGCCGGGTCAACTCTGTGAGTGCTTAGCTCAAAGCATTGTGTCCCTGATTGAACTTTGCATCGCTTCAATTGTTGAATGACGAGCAAGTTATGCTATCTGGACACAAATCGTGATCGGAGGATCACACGTTTTAATAGTTTCTGTTCAAATGATTTGCGTTCCTTAAACGCGATGCTTCTTATGGCGTAAACTCACATGTAAACAGTAGGACTGGGAATCGATTCCAAAAGAATCGATTCCGAGGCGTCAGGAATTGAAATGTCGATTCCAAAGGTTGGAGTTGATTCCATTAAGAGGAATCGACTCCTCCTTTAAGATTTTTAACACAAACAGCGGCTGTAACCGATTTTCATTTGTCAACACAATCACGTCTCATGTAAAATAAATAAAGACTAATTCAAATTCACAGCGTCACCGTTTGGTTTACTGATTAAGAACGAACAAATCGGGAACGTGACCCTTAGAAACGACAAATAAATAAATAAAATGAGAAATAAGGGGGCTTTTACACTGGGCTCGTTTGCTGCGTTCCGAGCGCGTTTGTTCCCGACGCCCCCGCAGCGTGGGTCTGGTTTCACACTCAACTTGATTCTATCAAACCCTGGTGCGTTTGCGTGCATGCATCTTACATCATCGCAAACGTGCACGGCGCATGATAGAAAGCAGAACGTGGGTAAATTTTGTGTTTTATTTATTTATTTTTTCATTCATTTATTTTAATTTGCTGCTATTATGCGCAGTTGAATGAACATAACAGGTTTATTGTTATAGGTTGAGGTTTATTTTACAGGTTTATTTACTAGGTTGATTTTTTTTTTTGCTGCTTACAAACGGACTCTTAAGGAGAAGTGGATTTCCAAATGTGTTGCTCTGATTCCACGCACAATGCTCGAATACACTGCAGGCTGACTCTCGCTTGTATCCAAGGTAATTCGTCAACACTATCATCCCTTATTTATTTAATTGAATACATCACAATAAGCTAAAATGCATGCGCAGGATACTTCCTGAACAAGTGCGCACCCGAGCTGCTTTCACATACAAGAAAGCGCGAAGCACGGCACGGTTCGGGAGCAACCGAACTCAGACCACCTCCTCCAGGTAGTTTCGGGTTCGGTACCCCAGTGCGCACCCGGGTCCCATGACGGCATTCACATTAGCGATTTTCATGCGAACCGTGCCCCGTTACGGACTTAACTGCCAGGGTGAAAGCTCCCTAAGCTATTTTCAAATGTTAATAAAGATGCGCATAATCCTGCAAAGATTTAATCTCCCCTCTTGTTCGCGTCTTCGATTACGGCTCAGGAAGATGATCATCGGCCCGCCAGGCCCCAATCTACTTCCCCCTTCGCTCAGCTTCACACCACAGCTCAATTTACACAGGTACGTTTCTCCACCGCCACAGCAGTGATGTCTACTCTGCTCCCACTGGAGCTCTGTTTCTCTGGCTAATTTTCTCCACTGCCACAGCAGTGATGTCTACTCTGCTCACGCAGGAGCTCTCTTTCTCTGGCTAATTTTCTACACGGCCCCAGCAGTGACGTCTACTCTGCTCCCACAGGATCTCTGTTTCTCTGGCTAATTTTCTACACAGCTCTGTTTCTCTGGCTAATTTTCTCCACTGCCCCAGCAGTGATGTCTACTCTGCTCCCTCAGGATCTCTGTTTCTCTGGCTAATTTTCTACACAGCTCTGTTTCTCTGGCTAATTTTCTCCACTGCCCCAGCAGTGATGTCTACTCTGCTCCTCAGGATCTCTGTTTCTCTGGCTAATTTTCTACACTGCCACAGCAGTGATGTCTCCTCTGCTCACGCAGGAGCTTCTTTCTCTGGCTAATTTTCTACACAGCTCTGTTTCTCTGGCTAATTTTCTCCACGGCCACAGCAGTGATGTCTAATCTGCTCCCACAGGAGCTCTCTTTCTCTGGCTAATTTTCTACACTGCCCAAGCAGTGTTGTCTACTCTGCTCCCACAGGAGCTCTGTTTCTCTGGCTAATTTTCTACACGGCCTCAGCAGTAATGTCTCCTCAGCTCCCACTGGAGCTCTGTTTTCCAGCTAATTTTCTCCACTGCCACAGCAGTATGTGTCCTCTGCTCACACAGGAGCTCTTCTTCTCTGGCTAATTTTCTCCACTGCCACAGCAGTGACGTCTACTCTGCTCCCATTGGAGCTCTTTTTCTCTGGCTAATTTTCTACATGGCCTCAGCAGTGATGTCTACTCTGCTCCCACCGGAGCTCTGTTTTTCTAGCTAATTCTCTACACTGCCACAGCAGTGATGTCTCCTCTGCTCCCGCAGAGCTCCTTTCTCCAGGTAAGTTTCTCCACTGCCACAGCAGTATGTGTCCTCTGCTCCCACTGGAGCTCTGTTTCTCTGGCTAATGTTCTACACGGCCCCAGCAGTGATGTCTCCTCTGCTCCCACAGGAGCTCTTTTTCTCCAGGTAAGTTTCTCCACTGCCACAGCAGTATGTGTCCTCTGCTCCCTCAGGAGCTCTGCTTCTCTGGCTACAACTGTTTCCGCACAGGCTACCAGCCCCTCAGTTCTGCTCAAACACTCGATGCCACGTTTATACTAGCCTTTTTTGGTTTTCTTACTTCAAACCACTTCAAAATTCAACCCAAAAAATAAATAAAATTAAATTCCTTTCCTGTCTCTCTGTCCAGCAAGCATTGGTTTCAGAGCGGACGGAGTGAGAGCTTTCCCAGTAGAGCACTTACATTTTCTCTTTCATCCAGCGAGCATTGGTCTCACAGCGGACGGAGTATGAGAAAATCTCCTGGACAAGCTCTCATTTTTCTCTTTTTCGTTTTCCTCTTTCCGTCCAGCGAGCATTTGGTCTCACAGCGGACGGAGTGAGAGCTTTCCCAGTAGAGCACTTACATTTTCTCTTTCATCCAGCGAGCATTGGTCTCACAGCGGACGGAGTATGAGAAAATCTCCTGGACAAGCTCTCATTTTCCTCTTTCCAGTTTTCCTCTTTCCGTCCAGCGAGCATTTGGTCTCACAGCGGACGGAGTGAGAGCTTTCCCAGTAGAGCACTTACATTTTCTCTTTCATCCAGCGAGCATTGGTCTCACAGCGGACGGAGTATGAGAAAATCTCCTGGACAAGCTCTCATTTTCCTCTTTCCAGTTTTCCTCTTTCCGTCCAGCAAGCATTTGGTCTCACAGCGGACGGAGTGAGAGCTTTCCCAGTAGAGCACTTACATTTTCTCTTTCATCCAGCGAGCATTGGTCTCACAGCGGACGGAGTATGAGAAAATCTCCTGGACAAGCTCTCATTTTCCTCTTTTCCGTTTTCCTCTTTCCGTCCAGCGAGCATTTGGTCTCGCAACGGACGGAGTGAGAGCTTTCCCAGTAGAGCACTTCCATTTTCTCTTTCATCCAGCGAGCATTGGTCTCACAGCGGATGGAGTACGAGAAAATCTCCTGGACAAGCTCTTATTTTCCTCTTTTCAGTTTTCCTCTTTCCATCCAGCGAGCATTTGGTCTCACAGCGGATACAGCGTGAGAACCCCCTAGGTAAGCACTAATTTTTTCCTCTTTTTCAGGTTCGCTGGTCTCTCAGCGGATTCAGTGTGAGGAAATCTCCTGGGCAAACACTCATTTTTTCCACTTTTCAGCTTTCCTCTTTCCATCCAGCGAGCATTTGTCTCACAGCGGATGGAGCGAGAAGTTCCGGTAGAGCACTCACGTTTTCTCTTTCATTTCAGCGAGTATTTGGTCTTACAGCGGATGCAGCGTGAAAACCTCCTGGACAAGTATATTACAACTGCACCTCGTTCGCAGTCAACAAGGGCCATCAGTCCAGGCAGTGAGCCACCATCACGGGCCTCCCTGAACAAGCATCCAGGCCCCTTCTCGAGATGCCAGCCCGCCAATCTTGGCACTCTTTGGGGGGTCTTTAGTCCGGCGGCTGTCCTCTGCTCTTTAGCCTTTTGGGGGAGTACTCTGGGTTCGGGCAGAATTCCGAGCTCGGAGCCCTCCCTCCGGACAGCACGCCAAATACGCATTGAATCTTACTCACTCAAATTATATGTAAGTGTGAACTCGTGAAATTAAGTTTTATTTAACTAAGTTCGGGAGGAGCACGTTCAGATAATTGACACGAGTGGACAGCAATCAGCAATCAGCAGTCAATGATAAGAGGGTACAAGTAGACTCAGCAGTCTTACCTCGATCCATTGACTGTTTGCAGCATCCCTCCTCCACCCCTTCCACACTCCTAGTTCTCCACACTCCTCTTTATAAAAAGCACTTGCATACGGGGAGTACTCTGGGTTCGGGCAGAATTCCGAGCTCGGAGCCCTCCCTCCGGACAGCACGCCAAATACGCATTGAATCTTACTCACTCAAATTATATGTAAGTGTGAACTCTTGAATGAAAATGTCTGGTTTTGGTGTAGTGGATTTTCATGATGTACACATGGTTGTTTAATGCATTATGTGTAAGCTGTCTGTCAAGTCAAATTCACTATATGTATGCCTACTACCAAAAAAAGTGTCACACATTTCAGTTTCCAGTTCCTTGAATACAACAAACTCTAAAGAGGATACTACAATGTCAACTAATTAAATGTTACAATAGTTTCAATCACAGATAACTTCACTGAAAAGTTATACCAACTATTTCTCTTTATGCCCCACAATGAGCAATCCAAAGGCAACAGTGTCACAAACACGGCAGGCTCCCTCGTCACACACACACACACGCACACACACACACATGCACACACAGACACACACTCAGTGCTCCCTCTCTCCTGATTATTGATCACCGGCACCTGTGCCTCATCACCTCAGTACTCAGAACAGGCATTTGGGCCTAAGCACACAGCTCTCAGTCACGATTCACCTGGCCTTGAATGCAAATACAGGCTCCTTACCTGGGTGTCTTAGCTTGTAACTGATAGAAAAATCAAAAGTGATATCTCTTTAACAGTTTTTAAAGTTGCTCACTGTGCTCAGACTATTCTCCTGAACAAAAGACTTCAATGGTCTCCTATTTTTCTCTCTTAAGTTTCAGAAGAGATTTCAGTAACATCACACACTGTGTTCAGACTTGAGACATTTAATGTGCCTTTTAATAAAGGAGGCTCCAGAGTTTCCCTCACCTTTTTTTTTTCCTGACGTTGTTGAGATCTCATCTAAACTTTTGAAACAAGTGTGAGACCATTGGAATCTTTCCATTAGGAGAAAAACTCCTAGCGCAGTGATGTTACCGCTATATCTTCTGAAACTTTTAAGGAGAAAAATGGGAGAGTGTAAAGATTTTTTGTGTGTGTCTCAGGAGATAAGTGTGAGAAGCAGGAGATTCAAGAAAAAGTATCCATTAGATGTTAAAGGGATAGTACTTCACCTCTGGAAAGATGAATGTGTATTTAAAATGTCTGATTTATGAATTTGAATTTGAAGCTTTCTAGACTGAGAAAAGCCAAAAATGTATGCTGGTAACAGAGCGCAGTAGTTAAACAACAAGTCTAGGCTATAAGTGAGTCTCTGCGATGACTCTGCCTGAAAAGGTGTTTCAAGATTGCCCAAAATGTCCAGGATTCGGCTTTTGCATTCTACACTTGCCATTCATTGTGTTTACTGTGGTGAACAGGACATGGCTAGGGTGGGAGAACGGCGTCAAGACCCGTGGCGCGATTACTGATGGAGTGAAGCCTGTGAGACGCACCAGTCTCATATCTCTCACGGAAGAGTGGGAATTTTCTTAGCAATGTTAAAACGCGAATCAACCGATCACTTGTTTAGCGTTCATGTAAACACTATATTCAAATTCACCAATCGGAATGAATTCAGTTAGATTGAAACAAAAGGTGTGCATGTAAACAATGAATGGTGACTGCAGAAAGCAAAAGTTGAATCCCGAACATCGATGGTTGTAGCATGTCCGGGAAAAAGAGGATGGTAACCCCTACTACTCAGTTTTCTCCACAGAACAAGAGCCTGCTAGCTTAGCTTCCAAAAAAAGATGGCTGACACTATGTATAGGGAGAGTGGGGCACAACCTAATGCATTTTGGTTTTCGCTGTAATTAATTTAAAAATAATTAGGTTAGATTATATATATATATATATATATATATATATATATATATATATATATATATATATATATCATTACACAAGCAACATACACATCTCTGCTACAAATGAACACTAAATGTTTTTTTTTCTAGGACCTACCATTTTCGTATAGTTGCACTGAAAGTGACAGAAGTGCAAATGTTACAACTTACCCCATATGCGGGGTTAATTGTAACAGACAGAGGGTTAGTTGTAACACTGTGTAACACACATAATCCAGTACATGAATTACACATAATCAATGTCATGGATAGAGACATAGAAAAGGGCTGCACAGTTTTGCAATAAATAATAATACATAAAATGATAAAATATTGTAATTGCAATTAAATTAGATTTGTGTGTGGCAGCTGCATGTACAATTATTATTATTAATAATAATAACAGTAATAATAATACAAATGAGCTTAAAATAAAAAATTAAAGGGTTTATTGCATTAAAAAACAGACCATATTTAAATAAACAAGTTATCATTCATAGTACACTCAATTTTAAACATTTTAAATTCCAACATTGTTTGTGTAAGTCCAACAAAGTTAAATACTCAAACTTGAAAAGTTGTGTGGCTCCCTGTTTTCATTTGATTCTTATTGCACACTTGGCAGCTTGTTTGTAACACTGTTAAAACTAACCCCGCTGTGTATTACATATTTTAACCCTATAGCTAACAGTCGCTAGGAATTGCTGACATGTTTCAAAACGGTGCTATGTTTGAGCCAACAAGACAGTGATTATGGCAATGTAAAGTTAGATTTGGAAACGTATACACCCAACTCAGAAAACAAAAAAAATCTATGATGAAAAAATGTACTTTCATTGTGTCAGGGGTGCGGTGCAGGCAGAGGAATCAGGAGTCCAGATTAACGATGAAGATAATCTTTTAATTCAAAATACAGGAGAGTCATTAAAAGTCTAAAGAGTTTATAACTAGCCTACATGTGTGTGTGTGAGAGAGAGAAGAAACAGTGTGTCATTTAATTCTTGATTATAAGAATCAAAATACAGGAGAGAAGACAGGAACACGGGCGCATCACACAGTTACAATAGACATTGACCGACAAAGACAGAATAAAACAGAGGGATCTAAATACACAGAGGAATCAAACATAATGGGGTGGAAACAGTTTATTCTGATGAACGAGACGATGAAACAGGAGACTGATGAGGGAGTGAGTTCAGGTGTGCAGATGAGAGGATCTTGGGAAGTGTAGTGCAGGAGACGCAGACAGAACGGTGCAGACGAAGACTGTGACAGAACTGTGACAGGGACGATCTGAGGGCTGAGCGGGGCGTGGCCAGGGCAGAGCAGGTTGAGGGCGTGGCCAGGGCGGAGCAGGTCAAGGGCGTGGCCAGGGCGGAGCAGGTCGAGGGCGAGACCAGGGCGGAGCAGGCTGAGGGCGAGACCTGGGCGGAGCAGGCTGAGGGCGAGACCAGGGCGGAGCAGGCTGAGGGCGAGACCAGGGCGGAGCAGGCTGAGGGCGAGACCAGGGCGGAGCAGGTGGAGGGAGGACCCCTGGTGGAGCCGATGGAGACGGGCTGACGACACCAGGGGGCCGACTGACAGGGGCGGAGCAAGTGGGAGAGAAGACCAGGGTGAAGCGGAGGGACCGGCAAGACATGGTGATAATGAGGGACCAAAGGAACATGGAGACACTGCAGGCTCAGGTGACTGAAGTGATGACAGGGACACAGAGGGACACGGTGAGGACAGAGGGAGTGAGGGCTGACGGGGCACTGAGGGGAGTGAGGAGTCCAACGGAACCGGGGGGGGGGGGGTGACATGACGAAGCGGAGCCGGAGGATGGAGGTCCAGAGGTGAGGGAAGGACGACGAGAGACCACAGGGAATCTGGAGGGACGAGGGAGCCTGGTGGAGCTGGTGGACTGGGGGGCCATGGAGGAGCTGAGGGAGCTAAGGGCCACGGGGGATCAGATGGGACTAGGGGCCAAGGAAGAGTCCATGGAGAGGAGGAAGAGACCGGGGATCCATTGACCAGGCTGGTTTCAGAGGGTTGAAAGGTAGAAGAGCTGACGGAAGACAGATGAGAGGAGGCGGGAGAGGGAGGCTGGGTGGGATCCTGGTCTCGGGCTCCGGCTGGACGGTCTCTGGCGCTGGCTGGACGGTCTCGGGCTCCGGCTGGACGGTCTCTGGCGCTGGCTGGATGGTCTCTGGCGCTGGCTGGACGGTCTCTGGCTGGACGGTCTCTGGCTGGACAGGGCTGGGCGGAACCAGCAGTGAAGTGGTTTCGGCGGGGCTGGACGGAACCAGCGATGAGGAGAGCTTGGCCTTGGTGGGGCTGGACGGAACCAACGATGAGGAAGGCTCTGGGCGTTGGAGTGGGGCTGGTGCCGTCATTCGATGGTGAAGGGTGATCCACAGGACACCAGCACCCACTCCACATTTTCAGCAAAACTCCCCTGGTGACCTTTCCCGGACAACTGCGCTCTGGTGGCAGTGTTGAGGCCAGCATATAGGAAGCTGCAGAGGCTGTCATCCGGGAAGGTTGTGGCTGGAACGAGGGAGAGGAAATCTGTTAAATGATCCTCCAGGGACTGGTCTTCCTGCTCTAAGCAGAGTAGTTGGACCGTCGCGAAGGAATCCATTTCTTTTGGGGTCGGTCAATCTGTCAGGGGTGCGGTGCAGGCAGAGGAACGAGAAGTCCAGATTAACAGGAGATTTACAGGAGAGAAGACAGGAACACAGGCACATCACACAGTTACAATAGACATTGACCGACAAAGACAGAATGAAACAAAAGGAACTAAATACACAGAGGAATCAAACATAATGGGGTGGAATCAGGTGATTCTGATGAACGAGACGATGAAAACAGGAGACTGATGAGGGAGTGAGTTCAGGTGTGCAGACGAGAGGATCTTGGGAAGTGTAGTGCAGGAGACGCAGACAGAACGGTGCAGACGAAGACTGTGACACATTGTGTCAAAACACTCTTTGTCCAGTATCTTGACGAAATATAATCAAAACTTTCCGCAAATTCGCGGGAGACTGTCTTCTGGCAGCAAGAGAAAAATAGCGTAAACACAACCGGCTTGATCCTGACGAACTATGTAAAAGGTCTGTGTTACATTCAACCCCGCGTGCCAGGTTGTGCCCGCGCTCCCCTATATTCTGTGAGTGAGATCCCACCTCTATGAGTGGGGTTGAAAACATGCGGGACAGCCCCTACTACTAACTATTAGGGGTGTAACGAGACCCCATCTCACAAGACGAGACTGGACATCGAGATTGGGTTGATGAGAACGAGACGAGGTGAGATTTTTGCACAATTTTTCAAAAATCCTCAATGACAAAATTCATGACTGGAAAAATAGTATGCAGGTGCATTTTGCAATCTTTTAACTAATAATGCACTAATGCATGTCATTGCAGGTGCACTTTGAGTATGAATTATCAAATGCATTGAAAGAAAAATACAAGCACTGTAAAAGGTTGTTATTCCTGTTTGATTTCACAAATCTTCAGACCTTACAGTACATTTAAGAGCTTCCAGAACTTATGATGGCTGCTGTGTGACCTCCTGAACTGAACTCATTGAAGTCTAAAGTGCAAACAATAAGTGCAAGTGTCAACCATAACTAAAGTTAGCACACAGACTCTTTATAATTGTTTTGAAATTGCTGTTTTATTTTGCACCAGCAGTTACAGGGTTAATCCTGCGATTTCGGAAATGGTAGAGAGAAAACTGAGGCTGGTGTGTTTTGTCTCTTGTTGTTTCGATTATAAGTTCAGAAACAGAGCCTCCCTCATCTGTTTAAGACCTTAAAACATTACAGTACTCTCAATATTCGAAGCTTAGCTGTCAACATTAAACATTGAAAATAAGGGAGATTTCCCCAATTCCATCCCAAAATGAGGGATTTTTTCACACAATTCTTTTCCACAAACTTAAATACTAAATACTTAAATACACAAACTTAAAAAATAAAGCACTAATCATTAAAAGTCTAAAGAGTTTATAACTAGCCTACATGATATATATATATATATATATATATATATATATATATATATATATATATATATATATATATATATATATATATATCACATTACTGCTTTGCATTGTGGTTAACCAGTTCACTGAGAAGAATGTGTTGGACAATCACTGACACACCAGCTATTGCTTTAACACAATTTGGTTAATCTCAAATATGGAAAAAATAGTCAAATAACACAGTTAACTACAATGCAAAAGCAGTAATGTGTATATATATATATATATCACATTACTGCTTTGCATTGTGGTTAACCAGTTCACTGACAATCACTGACACACCAGCTATTGCTTTAACACAATTTGGTTAATCTCAAATATGGAAAAAATAGTCAAATAACACAGTATATGTTAATATGGTTATTATTGTTATTATTATTTAAATCATTCTCTGAGGTTTTCCTAAAACTTGATTTCAAACTTTATTTATTAATTTATTTAGCCTAGTTTTTCAAAGATTTTTAAACCTTTGATTGCCTAATTTTAATTAATTGTGGTCTAACCTTGGCATCTCTTTCCTAAGTATTTATTCAGCAGCTGAATTCCAGAGACACAAACAATTAAAAGATAACTTTGGATTTTTTTTTCCTTTTATTCTGTTGAACGCCTAACAATAGAATTGAGAAAGTGAAAATCTTAAAAGCAGCTCTGCGCGAATAGGGTATTGAGCCTGAAAAGTGAGATTCTGATCATCAAACCATCGTATATGTGAGTAAATTTTGACTGGCAAACACTTTTTCCTTCACACAGTTTCTTAAAACGTCCGACATGCTGAAGTCCTTCACAGTTCAGACTTCACAGAGTCTTAAGCTCATATGACAATCATGCAAAACAAATCCAACAAAATCTATTATATATATACATAAAGATATAACAATACACTTTATCTGAAAGCAGTTCAAATTTCTACCACCCTTCAAATCAGCTATCAAGATCTATATGTCTAGTAAATGGATCATACATGACAAAAAGTACCTTACACAAAGAATGTCCATCAAAACTCTCCCAATTTCCTGCATGTTGTATAAAAAATAACCCCTGCATGAAAATAGCAAGAGAAATTCAACTTTGATCTGCTACCATTCGGCCAAGGGCTGGTGTAGGATTTGCTGAGCTTCTTCAAGGTGTCTGATGCAGCCGCCTGACTGTAGCGGTGGGAGTAGGAGACTCCACTCGGGAAAAGACAAAGAGAATGTATTGCCCATGCTGACTAGGGAGTGTGGGGAGGACTAGGCATGTGTTCTAGTTAATGACATGTCACCAACCGGGATGAAAGGTCAAAACTTAACACAGTTCACAGGAAAGAATGCTACATTACTTGTGTTGTTGCCATACTCTGAAGGGCTTCCTGCAGAATGCGAGAATGTGTCACGCTGTGGTTTGCTCTGAGTAGATTAACTGATGTCTGCTGCTGGGAGCCTCATTGGTCCGAAAAATGATGAGCTTGCTGAATCTGTTTATAAAACTGCTTCCTTTCATCTTTTTGGTTCTTATTTTTTTTTGTGCTGAAGATGAAACAAACTTTAGTTTTGGTAAAGCAAGAAGGAAACATCTGGTTAGAAACTCTTGTCATGTGTCATCCGTGTTGTCTGCGAAACAGATCACAATCTTAATGCCAGAAACATACAAAACACAAATGCTGTAGGTCCACTGTACATACTTAACATGCCTTTACTGTAACTGTGTCTGTATAGAATTAGAATGCCTCAATAAGGCAGAGTTACCTTCAAGTGTTTGTCCCACCGCAGATGTATAAGGGTTGAACTAACTTTATTGCTTACAATATTGCTCCATTATGATAGTAGCTGACTTAAAACCGAGCAAAACAGCTTGATGCCTGTCATGATAACTCTCACAATGCAAGGTTGCATTATGAATTGCAGTTTGATATGAAGACTCAAGTCTAAGTTTTAGACTTAAGTAGTCGCATTTAAATACACAAATAAATTCACTACAATCTCAATCTTGCTAAGTAAAGAAGTGGCTTGAAACTTCAATTGGACTCCAAAATTTTAATTCAGGAACAACATTTTTTTATAAAACTAAACTGCATCTTATAGAAAGCTAAAATGCTTGTCTTTGAAAAATTTGACTTGGACTCAAATTAAAAAACAACGCTTGTTGTGTTTGTATTCAGATACTTCCATAGCATTTTGTTGAAGTGATTTTGTCATCTGTCCTGATGTTCGTTTTTTTCAGTTGTTAAGACTGGTGACAAATTATATAATTAGCTCAAGTGATTTTTAAGCAATAACAAGCAGATTTATTTTGTGTGGGCTCATCCGTTAGAATACCAGAGTGTCTCTCTGCAGGTGTATTTGTGAGATGAAGTGATTAGTTTGTGCCTTGTGTACAGCTGTTTGTTTCCCTCACCATTCAGGCAATCTAAACATTGTAATACACATCCTCTGCCCAACACCATGCTCAAAGATTTCTATGTGGAGACTGCCAGACCACAGTTTAGAGACTAGATGTCACTTCTGTACAAGATAAACGGAAGTTCTGCTGCTCCTGAGGACACTTCCTGAACCATTATTCTCTACGCCTTCAGGGCCACTGGCTCACACGGCTCTCCATCTTTGAAATTTAATTGCTCAGTCTTCCCAGACTTCTGGTTAAACTTAACATTGTCCTCCAGGTAAATCAGAGATTGGCTGAGATGAAGTGGACTCTCTCCCTTACTCTGAGCCCAACTGATGTATATAAAGCCCCAACTTCTGAAACCAACCAACCTCTACAGTGTCCTGCATAGCACCTCTTTCATCTTACTTATAAGGTCATTTGTAACCCCTGCACTTATTGTTACTAAAGACAGCACAAGTAACGAGAAGCCAGTGATTAGGCACATTTCCATTACAGATATTGCGCAAAATATTTGCGATATTTCCAAATGTCGATAAAAAACTATCGCGAAATAACAGCGCTTCCATTAACCGATGTTATGCAACTAAAACATCTTTTTTTCTCTCGCAACAAGTCATTCCAAAATCATAGCAACAGACGTTGGTAGGTTTATAACCTATATCACAGCCATGCACCGCACTAGACATTATTATTATTAATGGAAGGAGACATGGTGTGTTCTCCAAAATTTGTTCAAATTTGTTCTTTTTAAAGTGGACATTTAAAGCTTTAGTCTACAAAGGCTATATAGTGTTTCAGTTCTCGTGCTTCTGTTCACGGAGATCATGAAAGCATGCCTGATTGTTTTATTTTAAAAAGCACAACGTTTTCTTGTTATTGTGACATCACACAAATAAAAGTAGTTGTGAATAATGTATAATTATTTTCTGTACAACCAGAAATGATAGAGTATTTTAAGTTGATTCCACTGTTGAAAATCCAAGTGTTCGGGGTGGGGCCACGCCTCTCTGCCATCCAGTGCGCACTTTGACATCTCGCACACACTCTTGAATATTCGTCAAAATCGTATGTTTATTTGTGATAATCTTAGCCCTATTATTATAATTGTCCAA